>JAKKIK010002023.1:0-12998 GCA_024500135.1 Heterodera carotae
GAACAAATCTGACAAATCAGGACATTTTAGTTTTGTCAGATTTGGACCCTCCAAATCAGAACAAATCTGATAAATCAGGACATATGGCACCCCTGCTTTAAAGGGCAGCTATATTATGGGGGAGGGATTAATTAAAGGGCGGGGAAAAGAATTTTATGCCATTTGACATCAATGCCATCCCGATGATACCCACCAATCTACGACATTTTTTGTGCCCGAGGATCGGGCAGAAACCCGTAACATAACCCTAAGAATATATAAGGATTTATCAAAATTAAAAAATGGCGCCTATTATTTTGAATTTTAAATATTATCAAATCAAACAATGTTCATTTCTAATCAGTGATTATTCAGATGAGTATGAAGACGAACAATTTGTGCATCTTGCGCTTAAGCCAATGTTTTTTTACCCGAATGGTGACACAATGCCAATCAGTGAGGCAATGCGCAAAATCATCATTGCATATAGAGCCATTTTTAAAAGCAAAATGGGCAAATTGATTGGTTTCTTGTTCAAGAAAAAACAATTGCCAGAGATGCATTTCGCCAACAAAGACAATTGCACAAAAGTATTTAAAAAATTAGAGTCAGGATTTATATTTGCTAAAAACCTCCATAATATTTAAAATATCTTTTTAAAAAGCCAAAATATTTGCATTGGAATATATGCAATTAAAATGGGCAATTATTTCAAAAACTATCAAAAGAAACTGATTTTATTCATTTCACTTTTCACAGTTGCAAAAACAGATTCTTGCCACCAAATTGCTTAAAATTGGTAAATTTTCCTCAAAAAATTATGTCTGTTGCGTATGCACTATAAAACAATTAAGGGCTTTGATTTAACATAAAAAAAACATTTCCCGGCCGTGGGTCAATTCTTCTGACGGTTTCAGTTCTAAGTTCTTATTTTGGGATTTTGTTTTTAAATCTTTTATTTCTGGCTAATCTTTTAAATAACTTCACAAACTTTTTAAAATCCGCCTATCACCCGAAATGAAATAATTCGCGAAGGAGTAAACTGGACCCAATTCTGCTAATAAATTCATAAATATTTACAAATTTTCATGGCGGCACTATAGGCACCCAGCCTGGAATAAATTTTAAATTCTTTCTTTTTTTGAGCCCCCAACTTTAAAAGTTGTTGGCGGACATACGCCATAAATATTTTTCAATTTTTAGTTTTAAATAAAATTTATATTTTTTTTGCCAATATGATTTCTTTTTTCGTTAAAATTTGATGTGCTTCTCTCCCCCCTGTTTTAGGTGCTTGCATGGATACACACTCTGAAGACGGATAAACACTCGCAGCAGCAGCAATTGGCAATAGATAATTTATTAGAAGTAAAAAAGCATTTGCTAATTAATGGCGGCACAAATAATTTTGCATTGCAAATCCCTTACCCAATGCCGTTGCCACAAACGGAAATGACGGATAAAATAGGTAATCCAATAAAACCAATCAGAAACGAACATAAAATGAAATCCATTGTTATTTTTATCTTTATTTAATAAACCTTTTCCGTAAGAAGGCAAACCCATAAAAAGAATTTAATGGCTTTGTCTTTTTTGGAAAAATTTTTTTGAAAATCTCGGGTCACTAAATTGAAGATTTTTGGTCAGTTATTAGTCAAAGATCGCTTAAATTTTCACATATTTTTGAAATTTCATCTATGAGTAACTCCCCGGTGTACTCCGGGATCCGGAATCCTCATATTCAGATGGTACGGTCGAACGCCCTAGCAAATCTTCAAAATTGGCAAAAGTTGGAAGACTTTGTTGTTGCAACGGCATAAAGAAAAAATGCCATCGTTGCATTTGAAGACTTGCAGTTTGTCGAGATTGAGTATCGTCACTTAAACACATTATTAGAATTTAACAATTTGCAATAAAATAAGATATTTTTTAGTACAATACAATTTAATTTAGTTTTTGTTATTCAGCTATTTTGTGTATTTGTAGTTAACTTACTCAGGAAAATAAGATTATAATTAGGACTGGGATTTTTAGATTTTTACCTATTTTTTTGCGGCTTAGTTATGATAGAGAAGCCCAAAAATAGCATTATCTCCGACAATTTTTCGATTTAGAGCGACTTTATGGCACCTAAAATTACCTAAAACTGGATTTTCGGCAAATAGCACCTATTTTGGCGTTTTTGAGTTTTTAGCATCTATTTTGGCCTTTTCCCATAAATCTAGTAAAAATGCCATATAATTTGAAAATGCACCCCTAAGAATCTATTTTTTAATTTTTTTTTAATGCACCCCTAAACATCCGATTTTTTTTACTCGAATTCAAAAAATTTCTCTTTTAAAAATCAACTTTTTGGCTCATTAAATAAAAAATTATATATTTTTATTAAGCACCTATTTTAGTACCTATTTTGGAATTTTTAGCACCTAAAAGTCCCAGCTCTAATTATAATCAATGGCGGTTTGACAAAAATTTTAGAAAACAAACATATCTGGTGGTTTTTGTAATTTAGACAAAAAAAATGGTCTGACCGAGAAAGACTAGAAAATTGTATTATTTTTTTGACTTTTACAATAAAAATTCATATTTTTAGCTTTCCATATATTAATTACCGAAACTTTTTTTGGGCATTGAACTCAACAATAAAAATTCTTATTGGAGGTAGGTGGCCTTCTGGCGGTGCCGATAGGCGCCGCCAGGAAAAATTTGTCAATTTAAAGCGAATTTTGTTAAGCAAATTTGTTCCAAGATTGCATAAAGATAGCAAAATTTTCCTAGTAAAGATTTGGAAAAATTTTTAAGCCTTATTGAGGTACTTAGTAATTTAGCAATAAAAAAAATTATTTCTTTTATGGAAAAAATATTGCATGGTAATTGAATATAGAGCTTCGAACTGTGCTGTGCGAAACTGTAACACTAACCATTCGGCTATGAACCAATTCAAATAGGTTTAAGTAAAAAGCAATTTAAAAGGAAACATATGGCATTAAATTCAAACAAGTTTTTTAATGAGCAATACGTCTAACAAAGTTTAAAATATAAGCTAGTAGTTTGGCACCAAAATCGAATCATTAGGGGTGTATAAATATCTCGTTTTCCGAGACTAAAAACCCGAGACTCGGGACCGAGACCCAAAAAAACCGAGACTTCCCCGAGTCGAGACCCGAGACCGAGACTCTCGAACAGCACTACTACCAAAAATAGAATACTATAAATTTACCTCCCACCGCATGGGCGAATCGTGCAAACTTTCTTTCACATTTCCTCACATTTCAAATTGTAAAATTCCAATTTGGAATAAAATTTGTGTGTTGACCCGTGCCCGCCTCCAATTGCCTGCCCCCCTGCCCTCCTCTCCGCCCATCCGTCGCTGAGCAGCCACTGCTCTCAGTGCCGCCGCCACTCGACCCCCGCGCCCCGGACCCCTCTCTGTGCCTTTTGTCGCTGAGACACGACAGAAACATTTGAGAAAATCAAAGAATTCAGACCCGACTAAGAATTGGACGACGAAAAAAAATCAGGATAGGATCAGCAGAATTGTCTTGATTTGAAAATAAGTTTTCAGTGATTATTACAGAGCGCGATTTAAAGCCGAACAAATTTGCAAATATTTAATGCCAGAAACAAATGAGACAAAAAAGTCAAAATCGGTTTAGAATGTGATGAAATTAAAGATTAAATATGGAACTAAAATTTTGTGTTACTTGGATCATAATTTTCAGTTTTCTGCCACGGACTTCATTTTCTCCAGCAGAGTTTTAACCTTCTCTACCGTCGGTCTTTCAAGGACTTTATCTCCTCTTACACCGCTTTAGCTTTATTATGCATTGATTTGTCCTCTTTCAATTTCTCCAAATTTTGCTTAAGCGTTTCTATCGTTTTTTCTATGGGTTTTTCGGCTTTATCGGCATTATATCCGGCATTATTTCTATTTGACCAATATTCATCAAAACTGTCCTTCAATTCATTCCGTAATTTTTCGATTTCTAACCATTTTTTTGCTTGCCCATTTTTATATAGATGAATTTTCAACAATTCCCATTCAATCATTTGTAAATAGCTTTTTTGAAATTTAAAAAACCAATTCTTAATTGCTTTCATATTGGCGAGCAAAATGGGAAGAATTTGCTGTATGTCCGTGTCCGTGTTCTCCTCCAGCAGCAATTTAAACTTCTCATCCATTTCTTTCTTATCCTCTACCAATTGCTCCAAATTCAGCTTTAACTCTTTCATCACTTTTTCAATGGCTTTCTCGGCTTTATCCGAATTATATGCCTTATTATAACTATTTGACCAATATTCTTCAAAACTGTCCTTCCATTCATTCCGTAATTTTTCAATTTCTTTCCATTTTTCTTCGCTTTGCCCATTTTTGCTAAGCTCAAACTCAAGCAAATTCCATTCAATCATTTTTATATGTTTTAAATTGGCATAATTCCAATTCTTGTCCATAAGCATTTGTTGCAATTCACCAAGCAAATGAGGAAGAATTTGCTGTATATCTGTCAAGGCAAATTTTGTAAATTATATAAAATTAAATTATTTGGCATTTCGTTGTTTTAAGCTTACCATTGTTCGGTTCCAAACTGAGTTTTGTTACATTGCCTAAGTTTACAATGTTCTCACCAAAAATTCTAGTTCTTTCATTAGTGATGCTATAAAAATATGTTGACAATTAAATTAAAAAATCATAAACTCGTTAATCTCGAATCTGGATACCTATGCTAATTATATTGACAAGTAATATTAAAGATAAAATTTAAAGAATTGATTAAATAATATTCAAAATAAAATCTCACTTTTTCCCTTTACATAATTGCGCTTTTTTGTCATGAAAATGATCAATTGCTATTTCAACCGATTCAATTTCAATTGGCAAATTTTTTGCTGACGTTAAACCATCCAAAATATCCACAACAAAATATGCCAAAACACAAAACTCGTCACGAATCAACGCTTGTCTCTTTATGTTGAGCTTTTTTCCACGCCCCAAATATTCCAAGAGCAAATGAAATATTTGGGGGTCCAATGGGCTGACCCAAATTTGGCCATCTTTGTCCACATTGGCAAGAATGTTCACCATTTGAATGACTTGGTACATTGTCAGCAGTGGGCAGTCAAAAATTTTTTTCACCAAATCAATATTTTCTGTAAAAAAAATATCTAATACTTCAAATCAATACCGTCCCATGTTGCCACGTTTCGGCAAAAATTTCGGAAATCGTTTAGAGAAATGATTTGTACTTCGTTTCGTTATACTTATATTGACACTAATTGTTGCCAAAGACTCAATCTCTAGTGCGGGTCAGGACATTAGAGATTGCGGTCGGTACAATCAAAAATTTGTCAGCGTGTGGAGAAATTTTCTGAATTTGGATTAGACAAACGAATTATTCTTCGTTTCGTTAAATAGACACTAAAATCGAAAACCGGGGGTCCGATAGATTTCGATTTTAGTTTTTTGACGTCTGCGGTCACTTAAAGTGATCTGTGAGGAATAAAACTTATATTCGTTAGAGGTGTATTTTTCAAACCAAACCCGGTCGGTTTTGGGACCCCGATTTCGGTAATTGCGCAAAAAAAACCTCGGTTCGGTTAACCGAACGCCGCATACCCTTCCCAGAATTTTCGGGATCGACTCGGGCATTTGGAATATTTCTCAGATTGGTTTTGGACATTTTGGGATTAAAATGTAAAGAACCTTTCGTTTTTTCCTGTATCAATTCTTTTTTGTTTTCCATTCACACTTCATAAGGCAGCTTCCATGTTGGCAAATTTGTTTCAACCAAATTTTGCTGCTGGTCATTGTCGATTTTGTATTCAAATAATCTAAATCCATAGTAAATTCACTTATTTAAAAAACAATTCGGGGGTGTATTAATGCATTTTTTTCACTAAACCTAAATATGCACAAAATACGCAAATATGCAAAAAAAAAATGCAAAATATGCAAAACTGTCAAAAAGATTATCCACAAAAAGCACCCACTACTTATTTGCTTCCTTTCTGCTCCAGCAACTCAGCAGAACGCGTGAGACTTTTTTCGACAGCGGGACTAATTATTTTGGCTTGGTTTTTTAGAGAGAAATTTTTTTTGAATTTCGAGCAAGAACATTTGATTTTTAGGAGGCTTTTTAAAAAAATTGATTAAAAGATTCCTAGGTTGCATTTTTCGATTTAATTGCACTTTTGTTAAATTTTTTTGAAAACCTGAAAATATTCACCAAAAAACTAGAAATAGGTATGTATAAAAATTTGTACATAGGTATGTAGTATGTAGAAAATACTAAACTTCCACCATGTTTAAATTTATTTAAAAAACAATATTTGTCAACTTACCCCCATAATTGGCACTGTTTATCCCATAAATGTTTCCCATCAGTTGCAGTCTCAACAATGCGAAATGGAACTATTCTAAAATCTACATATACATTATGTACTTACATTTTGATTTCAATGAAATTCATCTTTTTTTTTTAAATTTTAGTTTTGATGGATCTCCGGGGGAAGAGATATTCTCAGGATTTATCATTCACACCCATTTTCATTGCTGCCATTCGTCGGTGTTGACAACATTTTATATGCCGACAAAAGTGTGCCCAATTGCCATTCGCGGTAGCAACGAAATGCATCCTTATTAAAACTAAAATAAATTTATTAAGATTTCTCAAAATTTTTATTACACTCACTCCACACTAATCAGAATGCGTATGGCACGAGAGAACATCAATCGCATAATTTGGTTGAACACCCTTTTGGGGACTGACTTTTTCGCTGCAGGTGAAAAAATATTTTCGTTGAATTCTTGCGCAATACGATCTTGCAATGTTTTGTCAACAGCGCAATCCAATTAAGTTGACTACATCAAAACTGGGCCATCCTCCTTTATCCGCTTCTTCTTCAGCATTAATCACTCGAAAATTGGCCAATTCCGACACGTATTTAACAAATGTAAAATTAAACACCGTTTTGTCCTTCTCCTCCGTCGTATGATAATAATTGTAGTAAATGTCATTGATAAAATTGGCAAATTTATTGGCATTTTGGAGCGAATTTATCTGATCCCATTCAACATGCGGCACAACACAAACAACGGAATTGTCATAATGGATAATGAAGAGCAAATTAATAATTAATGAAGCGATTTGTTCAAATCGTTTCATGTTTTCTAAAATTAAATAGGGTTCCGATTCAATTTTCGGTTTTGGTTTTTGGGCGACACTCGGTCAATCGAAAGCATTTGTTGGCCTATTTTTCGTAATTTTTTCTTCCGAAAAAATGGACCTTAAAATTGTCGGTGATTTTTGACCGATATTTACCAAGGAGGCGAAAAAGACGCCTTAAAAGGCACTAAAAAACTCAAAAAAGTCACTAAATGTCAAAAAAGCACCAAATTGGCATTAAAAATTTTTAAAAACAAAAAAATTTTTAAATCAGCAAAAATTCTTGGAAATGAAAGGTGTTTTAATTAATAGGGGCAAATTTTTTGAATTCTTGATAGCAAAAAATCGATTTTTCTGGTGTACTTTGTGAATTTTTTGAACAGAAACATCGGTTTTTTTAGGAGTGCTTTTTTAAAAAACCGTTAAGTCGATCTTTAGGGGGTGCATTTTGCTAATTTTCAACTAAATTCAAGATAATAACTTACAAAAATGCCAAAAAAAGATATGAAAAAGGCACAAAATATCAAAAAATGCAAAAACAGGCATTATAAAACGCATCGTATTAAGTTTAAACTTTGTTTTTTATGCTTAATTGCGCAAAAAAGTGCCTTTTTGACAGCCCTATTAATTATATTATCAATTTACCTTTAACGATTACCGAAACTGGCATTTGTTGCACCTTAATTTAAACGCATTACAAATCAGTCGGATTCTTTCTAACGCACGAATGCTAAGATTTAATAGGATTCAAATGATATCAAATTAGCGAATTTAGTTGACAAAAAAGTTCGGTTAAGGGCTTTACCCGGCCTCCCGCCGAGGGCTATTTAAATCTTAGAAAAACCGTAAAGATTTTCGTTATTTTTTTCAAAGGCTTTTTTTGTGCTGCATATAAATATTAATACATAGTTATTATCTTGAAAGCAAAGCGAAACTAGAAAATGAAAATCAAACTGATAATTTTTCCTTTTTCTGTGACTCTGTTTATGCAGCCCAACCAATCCATATTTTGGCATCATAAGCTAAAAAATCTGCTCATAATAAATCAATATAACTCAGTTAGCTATGCTTGTTCATTGCATAAGAATAAATAAATGCAATCAGAAAAATTTCTCTGTTTCTCTGTTTTTACTTCATCTATTGGCCTTTCAGCAGGCAGACTCAATTGGGCAGACTCTAAAGGGCTCGACGAATTTTGGACACCAGAAAATTGGACACCAATGGAAAATTGGACACTGGAAATTTGGACACGAAATTGAACTCTCTAGAAATTGAAATTACCCAACCATTTTTGGTCTGAAATCTTGATGACTGAACGATGATGATAAAATGTGCGTGAAAAGTTAGGAAGTTTTTAAATGGATTGGATAAAGAAAGATTAAAGGCTCCAAAAATTTCGGCAAAATACGGAAAGTTTGATTTTAAGAGCTGTTTACATCTTTTCACCAGCGATGAAAACAAATCCGAAAATAGAAGTCCGGAATTCGGTTTCATCCCTAATTGTTACATTTTTGCCTTTTTGTAAACAACTATGTAGATCATTTCTTGTTTCAGTAAGCCCATTCCAACTGCTTTTGTTTTCTATTTTTATTTAATTTTTTCGTTCGTTTTTTAAACAATAATTTAGTGTACGCAGGAAATACGGCTTTTTTCGACTTGGCATTTTGTGAATATAGCCAAAATTATGTATTTAAATTACATAATAAAAAATTATCTAAGAAATGCATGTTCAGCACCTGTGCCTTATGACCTTTTTGGATTGTTCCGATAAATAAAGCAATTGAATTTCTTAATAATTAAATGCATAATTAATTAGGTAATTAATTTCTTTTTTTGTTGTTGTTAGCCCGTCTGAAATGCCGAAGGGACACTGTGGACACAATGAAAGGCATTGGTTTGACGAGCACTTTGGGGAGCAGAAATGCGACTCAACATATTTTTGGCAAGCATAAAACAAACATTTCTATGCTGCACACCGCTGGAAAGGCATGCTAAAAGTTTTAATTTTTTGAAAAATTAAATTTAAGTGGCCTTAACTCTAGCCGAGAAGGTCATAAAAGCCAAGATTTAATTTAGGTCTCTGATTATCCGAAAAGCACAGTGTTCCTCTAATTGAAGCCCCGGTCTTCTATTTTTCAAGCCCCCCTCTAATGGGGGCTTCTATTAGAGGGGGCTTCAAATGGAGGGATAATGTTGTAAGCCCGATATAAGTTGGAAATATTATTGGTCCTAGTATCTGCTCCTTTGTATATCAAACGTGACAAAAAAAGTAATAAGCATATCTCATTTAATAATCAAAAGTCATCGTTTCATTTCTCAAACGGATGGGCATCCATTCAGGCAAAAAATTGGCACGACTAAATGGTGTTCCTGTAATAAAAATAGACATAATTGAATTATGGACGGCAAAATTAAATTATTTCAATAAATGCGCTTTAGGATAAAAATACCTTTGAAATTTGAAAATAAAAAATGGTCGCATTATCCGGCATCAAATATGCCATCCACCATGAAAAAGTGGAAGTTGATGCTGTGATCAGCAAAGAATCGCACACAGTTGCCCCAAAAGCCATGTCCTCACCCCGTGGCATTGCTTTTGGCACATAAACATTGGCAATTTGCTTTAAAGGGATAAAAGTAAAAAAGGAATACCCAAGTCCTTTAAAAAAATAATTCATTTTTTTTTTTACTTGTCGATCGATTTCCAAATCAATCAGAAACTTTTTTTCAGCACCCATTAATACGATCGAAACATTGCTAAACTTTTCCTTAATGATAAATATTTTTATTTTTTTAAAATTAAATTGTCTTCACCATTAAATAGTTAAAGCCAAAAGCGATTCCCAGTTCAGTAAAATCCTTTTTTGTTGACCAGCCTTGTTGCTCGAAATCTCCTCTTCGAACATGTACACAAAATTTATGAGCTTGACCATTCCTGAATTGAATTTAAAAATTAATTTATGAAGCCAATATGCACGGTCGGGGGGGCATTTTGGCGTGGCGCCGTTTTGGCATTGGCCATTTGGCGCCGAAGTTGGGACTTTAAAAAGATGCATATTTTTAAGTTTCTTTTACCTGAATAATTCTTTTTGATAAGTCTCTACAGTTTTGCAAATGCCGTGCCCAAATTGGAAAATTTGACGAATTTCCGTTCGTCTGTTTACGAAGAATTTGTATGACTGTAAATAACGGCCCTTAATAAAAATTAATGTGGCCGAATAAACTTCAAATAATAATCAATCTTTTTGAATACATACTTCAACAATTAAATATTTCTCCTTTTTGCTTGAAATCGCATATCTAAAAATAGAAAAAATTTCATATTTATTATTCGTTTTCGAAAATGACCGTTTTGCCAATTTTTCCGGCTCCTCAATTGCACAACAATGTGGTGCAAATCCTTCCATAAAAAGCTGTCATTTTTCACATCTTCCGGTTCCTAAATATGTTAAGATATAAAACATAATAAATAAATGGAATCTTTACAATGTATTTGATTTGACTGAAATAAATCGGGAATAAATTTTCAAGCTCGTGTTCCCCTTCTGTTATATGTCGTCCTTTCGATTTTTGGCATTTTTGTTTCACCGTTGAAAGTGGCATTCGCCCAAATGGTTTGCCAGTGCCATACAGCATGGCAAAGCGCCATTAAAACAATTATCAGTAATTAATTTTAGGAATTTAAAGATAATTTTATTGTAAGTTGCATCATTTTTTGGGTTTAAATTACCATTTGATTTGCAAGCCCATTGCAATCTCCTGACCATGATGCGAACAGGTATTTGTCGACATTCTTTGGAAACAATCTTAATTTTTTGGGCAAAAATTAAAAATAATAAGTAAAAAAATGTTAAGGATTCTTAATTAGATGGCGTTCAGAAATACCATACACTTTTAAAGCTTTGATTATATTTCTTAATGAATAATTTTATAACATTTAAAAATCGCCCCAAAATTGGCCTTCATAAAACCATCTATAAAAGGAATGATTTTTAAACGAGTTTATAGAAATTAATTCGAAGAATTTTTTTTTCAACTTGAAAATTATACCTTAGTAAAATCACTTTTTGCATGATATTTATTCATGGCATTATTCCCGGCAGAAAAATTAAGATTAGCTGTTTACCTATCATATTCTTCTGCCGTTACGTTTGCCTTGCACGCTTTTGACCAATCATTGAAAAAATGGCTCTTATGCCGTCTAAATGGAATAAATGATTTTTGGGTTGAATTAATTATTGGAGTAGCCGATGCCAAAAGTCGATGGGATAACGTTGATCTTTGGGATAATGACGCCGATTCTCCCGTTGTTTTGTGTGACGAGTGCTCAAGGCTTCGCGTGGTCCAAGGCCCAGACTCACTGGAGGGCAAAGGCCTGGTTGTTTTTTAAATGTAAATTTGAAAAAATTTACAAAATTTACCTTCCAGTGACATCAAATGGCTCTAGGGCACTTAAAAGGACGAAGATCAAATAGAGCAAACCATTCATTTTCTTAAAATTCAAATTTCATTTATGGTTCCAGACCAGATAAGAGAGATTAGCACACTATTTGCAAAATAAATTTCAAAATCCACCGCCATCAAATTTTAACGATCTTAGTGATTAGGCTTCAAACCGGTTGAAATGGAACATTCAAACGAATGTGTTATTAGCCTAGGGTTGCTCAGTGGAACAACAATTGTCAAAGAGCTATGATGACAGATTCGAGCATAGTGTTTGAAAAAATATGTCCAGATTTTTGCCCGGTTAGTGAAAATTTGCCTTGTTTTAGCCCGATTTTTTTTTAACTCTCTCGCCCGGTTTTTGGGGTTTTGCCAAGGACACCCCTTAAAAATGACAGAGAGAATTAGCAAAGTGGTGCTAGCATTTGGAAATGCCAGGAAAATTTAAGATAGCCAAAATAAATCTATTTTTTCCGTCAATTGAATGGTGCTATTTTGATTTTTGTCCACATTAAATCGTAAAATCACATAATCGTTTTAAGCCAATTCTCGCATAATTTAATTCCATTATTTTTTGTATTTATGTTATTTGTTAGCTATTTCAATTTGGGCTACACGACACTTCCCTGAGATTCTTTTTTTCTTATGTATTCATTGTTTTTATACCGGTAAGAATAAATTAAGGCTTTTCTATTTTTATTTCTTTTTAATTGACATAATTTAGTAGAAAATTCAGAATTTTTTAAATGCTAAATTTCATTTCATAGACAAAAATCTTGGAATTTTCAAATTAACAAATTGAATGGGGGCGGCAAATGGAGGGGGACGGCTACGGGCCGCCGGAAGTTTGGGCACCGGGAAGTTTGGGCACCAGGAAGTTTGGGCACCAGAAGTTTGGGCACCAGGAAGTTTGGGCACCAAAATAGAAATTTTAAAAAAATTTAGGGTTCAGAAACGTTTAAATAATGGTAAAACAGGGACTTATGCCCCCCCCCCCCATTTCGAGAAAACTTTTAAATTTCCAAAAAACTTGACATTTTTCTCGGTTATTTCAAGGTAGTGGGTCACTACTAGGGTTGGCGGTTTGAAACCGAACCGAACCGAACCGAACCGAAAAACCGAGAAAATTCGGTTTCGGTTATCGGTTTCGGTTCGGTTAACCGAATCGGTCGGTTTCGGTTATCGGTTTCGGTTCGGTTAACCGAATCGTTCGGTTTCGGTTATCGGTTCGGTTTCGGTTATCGGTTCGGTTTCGGTTAACCGAATCGGTCGGTTTCGGATACCGGTTCGGTTTCGGATAACCGAAGCAGTCGGTTTCGGTGTCGGTTTCGTTTTAACATGCACTAGTAAGAATGGGGATTTGAATGCAAAATTTGAAAGGGAAAGTGGGGGAAAGAGAAATTTATATTATAATTC
>JAKKIK010002024.1:0-12994 GCA_024500135.1 Heterodera carotae
GAAGTGGCAATATATTTTTTATAAAATTAATGATTTTTTACTTAAAAATCATATGAATTTGTCAAATGTTTGATTATTGCACTTTTTGTCCATCGCCCCAATTTGCACTTTTGTGCACCCAAAAACGCTGCCTGCCGAAACGCCGTTTTCGGTCGAATTTCCCAGTGACAATTTCCCATGAAGATTACCCTGATTTTCAGGAAATTCCCATATATGACAGTGTTTCAACATTGGAACTTAGAAATATGCCTTTTTTTGACATCCCTATTAATTACTCATTCAATTAGAATTAGCAAAAAAAAAATGCTACAGATGCCCCCTCCATTTGACGCCCCCCCCCTCTCTGAGGGTGTATTGAAAAATGGACGCCCCGGGGCAAAGATGCAAGCAATATGAATTTTTTCCTTTGAAAAGCGTCATTTTTTATATTTACCCACCCTAAATACAAGTAACACGCAGCAGGGATTGTAAAATGTTTTTTTTTATGAATTTTTTATTTAAATTATCAATTTCAATGTTTTTTTTTTAATTTTTGTCCCCTCACTTTGTCCTGCGCAAATTTTGTGGTCAACGCTTTTTTGTCGGGCAACAGGAAAAAGCCGCCCTCGTACAGCTTCACGGCCACGTCACCCATCGGCAAATGCGACTGGTGGTCATCGTAATGGAAGAAGCGTTGCTGGCTGGACGTGGTGTGCTTAAAGGCACAAAAAAGGGTTTAAAATACAGTAAACCACCAAAATTAGAGCCCCCCCCCCATCAGTCTGGATAAAATGTGCCTGCCAAAAAAAAAGAGTTTAAAATACAGTAAATCGCCAAAATTAGAGCCCCACCCCCCTCCCCCTACCGGACAAAAAGTGGCGGCAAAAAGGGATTTAAAATACAGTGCACCGCCTAAATTAAACCCCCCCCCCAAAATTAGACCGGACAAAAAGTGTCTGCAAATGCGGGAAATGGAAGGCATTTTTCAGTGTGAAATTCAACCAAAGCATAACTTTGTCGGTGGTGTCAAATTTATCCTGGTGTCGGATTAGGTATTCGGGAGTCGAACCAGATTTGTCCCAAAGTCTATGTAAAATTTGAGTCCCTCTCTAAATAGAGCCCAAGGTTGCCAAACAGAGCCACCTGGGGCAAAAAACATACCAATTGCGCCATTTTGATCATTTTGACCAATGAGAAGCTCATCCCGCCAAGCAGTTCAGGCCTTAATTGGTAAGCAAAAAATAATAATATTTAAAATTGTCGATAATTAATCAATTAAATGAGTCTAGGTATATAGCAGGGATGGAACCGGATGGCAAAAAAGAAAGTCCGGAATCCGGAATTCCAAACCCCCCAAAAAAAGTCCGGATCCGGAATTTTTTTTTAATCAATAAAATCGATAATTCTTGAAAATTTCTTGAATTTTGCCTTACTTTTCTAAAAGTGTTATTTTTTTGCCTTTTTTAAATAAAATTTTAAAGGCGCATATATTAGAGCGGAGGGATTTTTCTTAGCATTTTTAATCAATAATTGTACTAAAAAATGAAGGTTTTGGGTCAATATTTAGTCAAAAAACGCTTAAAATCCCACCAATTTTTGGAAAAATTCTCTATTTCCTCTAATAGTACCCTCTTCGAAAAAAGTCCGGAATCCGGACCCCAAAAGGTCCGAAATCCGGTTCCACCCCTGATATATAGGTATTGATAAAATTAATTAATTGAATGGGTCAAATTTTTTTTTTGTAAATAATACGTTTTTTCTTCCCCGCTGTGCTGCACGAACACGCTGATCCCCAGCTTGTCCCCATGCTCCAGATGTGTTCGCGTGATGGGAAAAGTGAACTCCTCGTAGAACTCGGGCGTGTTGCACTGCGACACGGGGTATGTGACGCGGGAGCAGAAGCGACTGCGACGCTGTTCATGATGCGAATGCGCATATTTGTCGCGTCGCCGGGCGGAAATGCTTCGGCGGATTTCCACCTTGAAACAAAAATAGGATATTTTACAAATTAGTGATGCTAACTCTTAGGGAGGCGTTAAAATAACTATGTCGGGAAATAGGTTCCACAGTTTCCGAGGCATCAGGCAAATAATGGCAATAATTCTCTATTTGAAGCAGGCCCGTAACCAGGGGGGAATGGGGGGGAATTCCCCCCCCCCCCCGAAATCGAAAAAAATGGGAAAAATTTGCATTTTCCCCAGCAAAAGGAAAAATTTTTTCCCGATTCCCCATCCCACGAAACCAAAAATTTGAAAAAATTTGTCGATTCCCCCCCCCCCGAAAATTTTTTCTGGTTACGGACTTGATTTGAAGGCCCGGGTCTTCTCTTTTTCTTCTCTTCTAGGGGGGGGGGTGTAGAGGGGCCGCCAAATGGAGGGGGTGGGGGCTCTCAAATGGAGGGGGGCCTTCTATTTTTCAATCTCGTCTAGGGGGCCTTCAAATAGAAGGGGGCCTTCAAATGGAGGGGGGGCCTTCAAATTGAGGAAATACGGTGTGCTCTTGCAATGCTTGCCTTGACAAACGATGAAATTGGCAAACTCTTGAGGAAATAGGCGCCATTTCGGATTTGCACTTTCAGCATTGAGTCCCCGGTAACGCAAAGTTGCAGAAACAAAATGCCTGTGAAAATTAATGCAAAATGTAATTATAGGGATATTGGGTAATGATGAGATAATATTGAAATTTAAACACTGCCAAGCCAAGTAAAAATTCCTAGGCGAATCCTAAAAGTCCCGAGGCCCCAGGAGTGTACCATAACGTGTCCCAAAATGTACAGACGAGATTCCATCAAAAAGCAAGCCCAAAAGTGCCCATGAAGTCCCAGGAGAATTCAGAAAGGCCCCCTAGGGCAGGCCCTGGAATTCTCGCTCCCCCTGAAATGGAGAAAAATTTGTTTTTTAACCAGCAAAAGGAAGGAAAATTTGGGAAATTACCCAATTCGCCCCCCAAAAATGGGAAAAATTTGCTTTCCCTCACTCCCCTGAAAAGATAATATACAGAATTTTAAACATTGACAAACCAAGTAAAAATCCCGCGTGAGATCCTAAAAGTCCCGAGGCCCCAGGAAAGTCTCACAACGTGTTCCAAAATGTACAGACGAGATCCCATCAAAAAGCAACCCCAAAAGTGCCAATGAAGTCCCAGGAGAATTCAGAAAGGCCCCTAAGGCAGGCCCTGGAATTCACGCTCCCCCCGAAATGGAGAAAAATTTGCTTTTTCACCAACAAAAGGAAGGAAAATTTGGGAAAAATTACCCAATTCGCCCCCCCCCCCCTGAAATGGGAAAAATTTGCTTTCCCTCACTCCCCGGAAAATTTTCTGGATACGGGCTTGCCCGAGGGATCCAAAAAAAAAAATAATAAAAACTCGCGCACCCCGAATGCCCTTTGCCTTGGCCATCACAGATGGCAAATTGAATTGTTCAGGCCTGATCGGCTTGAACTCGTCAGAGGATGAAGTGATGCCACAGCACATTGCTGTGTATTGGGGATCGAACAAACTCCGCGGTGGCTCCAACGGCGCAATTGGAGGCTGAAAATGTGGCTTAAATAAATTTCAAAACCAAATTTTTGAATAGTGAGAATTATATCTATTATTTTATTAAATTTCAAAAAAAAAAAAATTGCAGACTACAACTATAATCAATTTCTATTTAATTTTTAAGAATAATTTTGTTTTTCCTTTTTTTTAAGTACAGGTACGCACCAGATCCGGCTCATTTTGATCGACCCGTACTCCGTACCCGTACTTTTGGCCCAAATCCGGGTCTCCGGACCCCGGCCGGTAATTTCCAGGAACCGATTTCAGTCCCAGAATCCTGCTTTTTGCTGATGGAACGTGACAAATCCGGTACCGAGATTTGGGACCGGGATCCTGCCCCACCATACCTTTTCCAAATCCCGGACCCGGTTTTTTGATTGAACCGGCCACTTTTGAACAGACATAAAATCTACAGGCATATTACACCTAAATCATTTTGGTAAATTTTTTTTGCAAATTTTTTTTTACCAATTTTGTCGCCGAATATGTATAATACCTAACCATTTTGGTAACAAAAATTTTTTCTCACCAATTTTGTCGCCGACGCATAGCGCGGATTGGTCTTCGGAAGTGTGGCATGGAAATTGGTCAGTGTGGACGTTTGCAGTGGGCGCCATTCCTTGCTGAGCTGCAACGGCATTGGCAACGGGGGAATGTCCAAATCGTCGCGCACATCCGCGGGCCTCGGCAAAATTGGCGAAATTTCCTAACAACAAATTTTAAATTCCATATTTTTTGCATGATTATCTCCTTGTCTAATCAGCCGCCAATAGTGCTCATAGATAGCAAAGTGATCAGAGCAAAATTGATCAGAAAATATATGTAACAATAAATAGTAAGCATTGTCATTAAATCTGATCAGGATCAACACTGATCAAAAGTGAGTGCAGCGATTTAGACCGGGAGCAATAATCAGTGAGGTGGGACCCTGATAAAGTGAACAGAGCGGTTATGATCAGGAAGAAGCAATCTGATCAAAAAATATTAGAGAAATTTTCAGCAAACTTTTGCTAAAAAGTGATCAGAGCGATTCTGATTAGCAAGCAAGTGAGCATCGACCAACTCTAATCAAAAATGATCAGAGTGATCTGTCAGAAGCATGTAATATTCGAGAAAATGTGACCAAAAGTGATCAGAGCGCGATTCCGATCAGGACCGGCTAGCGGAACATACCCACGCATACGAGTCAATGCACGCACCTCAATCATTTCCAGCGCGGGCGGCAACGCGTGCCGTTGCGGCGTTCGTGGCGCGGACTGTGTGCCGCGTGACGGTGGCGGAGACTCCATGCGACCGTTGTCGTCCTCCATCATCTGGCGCCTGTGGCGCTGGCGTTGTCGTCTGTCACCCGCGTGCCGATGCGTCGGCGGTGGCGGCGGCGCGCGACAACGACGACGCTCCGCTGCGGTGTGCAATTCCGCGTCACTTTTTGTCGCACAATTGTCGTCATCAAGGTCCACGAACAAAATGTCGCCGTCGTCGTCGCCGTTGTCGTCTGCGACACGCTTTTTGCGCAAGCCGCCGGCCCCGCGCCGAGAGGCGGCTGCGGACGACAATTTTTTATGCGATTGGGCGCCAACAAATTTGGTCGGCTGCTGGTGCTGCTGTTGCTGATGGTAGTAGATCATCGGATCAAGGTCCTCAAATGACAGTGACGAGTCGTCCGGGTTGATTGTGGACACGGATGGACATTTGATACCCAGCCGGTAGGGCCTGTTGCATGAAAAAAATTCATTAAAGCATTTTTTCATTCCTAGGACTTAGGTAGGTGTATGTTTTGTTAATTTGCGAGAATAATGTGGCGCCAAGTGTAAAGATGGGAATTTTGAAAAAACGGGGGACCTGGATTTCGGGATTGATCGAGTCCGGGGATTAAAATCCCGGTGTGAACGGGATCCGGACCCAGCTATGACTTCAGGGGACCTGGATATCGGTATTCCTGTGCAGGGAGGGGGGGGGGGGTATTTCAGAGGGATGGGGCTTTACCAGAGTGAACCTCCAAGCCTGTGCAAGGGGGGGGGGGGCTTATTTCAGAGGGATGGGGCTCTACTCCAAGGGGAGCCTCATCTTAGTGAATACGGTATTTTATTAATTTGAGAAAAAAAGTGGTGCCAATAATGCGTAAAATGATGGCGTTGCTGGTGCCGGTGTGTGGCACACAAAAAATTGTGCCGAATTATCCCCACCCCCCCCCCTCGCGCCCACCCATCCGCCTAAGGTCTTTGCCGCCCGGAAAATGCGATAAAAAAAGGGAAATACGCGCGCGCGGCATCATAAAATGGGTGCGCTCGTGGCAAAAATCGTCGTCAAAAAATTTTTTTTGTCGGCACACCAAACGCACACATTTAAAAAAAAGTGTCCGTCCGTCCATCCGTCGTCGTCGTCCTCCCTTTTTGCCTGCCACATTCTCTCTCATTCATTTATGTGTGGTATTCATTAAAAACAATTTGGGTGGTGGGCGGGGAAAGCGTTGAGATAAAAAAAAAAGTGGTCGGGGACGGGGAAGGATGCGGGGAGCAAAAAAAAAGGATGCGGGGAAGAATGGGGCGGTAAAAAACGGACTGTTGTGTGTGTGATAAGGATCATCAATCAGCAGCGCCCCCGGCGGGGGAATGCCGGCGCAAAAAAAAAACAACAACCATTTTCGCCCCAAGGGGTAGCGATGGTAGAGGGTGGTTTTCCTTTTTTGCCCCCCCCCCCCCAAAAAAAATAATAATGTCGTAAAAATGTCCAACAAAATTTTATGCATATTTTTTTGTTTGTCTTGGGTGATTTTCAGGGTGTGATCGTATTAAACACACACACATAATACGACGAGGACGGTTTTGATGAGAAAAAAAAATGCCCAAAATTTAATTGACTCCTGGATGATTGGCATTTGCATTATGAAAATCCACCCGGATTTCCGGTTAACAAAATCCACAAACTTTTTATTATAACTTGCATTCGGTACGGTAACGGTAATGTTTTTTTTTCTGAAATTTCGGTAACGATAACTCCCGATTTACCCTTATGAAGAGAGTTGAAGCTGCAGGCGGATCAGAGAGGGTCTATCCCGGAAATCCGGTTTTTTGGCATTCGGTGGCGGATCAGGGAGGATCGATTCCGGATTTTCGGTTTTTTTGGCATTCGGTGGCGAATCGTGAGGATCTATCCCGTTTTTTGGCATTGGCGGATCAGCAGGGAGATTCTATCTCGTATTATCCAGTTTTTTCGCTATTCAAGTCCATACCAGGTAAAAGATTCCAAAAAAAGTGCGGATATAAGCCGAAACACGGGATCCGCATGGATGGCACAAATAATTTATATGCGATGTTGTAATTTACTCATAAAAAAGGATTAGTCAGAAACAAATGAAAATAAAAATTTACGAAATATATATTCCCATATCAATCAAAATTTTCCACTTTTATAATTGTAATTATTTCCCATAAGCTGCAGTACAACAAGGATAGGTATGATCATCATCATCACTCATCATTGTTCTGCTGCACTGTTGTTCTCAGATTTTCTCACAATTCTATGGGAAATTTGTGAGAAATATCCAATTTTTTGAATAATCCATAGGCACAAATTTTTAATTTTACACAAATTTGATTACTACTTTTATAAAATAACTTATTTTTACATACATACATAAATTATTGCCTAAATAACCCGCTGGAGGCCCTATTTTTAACCCTCATCAAGGGAGGGGGGGGGGGACTTTATATCAATTGAGCTTTATTCCATGGAAGCTTTATTGCAGAAAAAGCTCTATTCCCGGGGGGGGGGGGCTTTATTCCAGGGAGAGGGGGCTCTCTTCAGTGGGGCTTTAATTTAGGAATGGGAGGGGGGTTTATTTAGGGGAGCTTTGCTCTAAGGAAATTTTGTTGCAGAAGGAGCTTTATTCCATGGGGGGGGGTGTTATTCCATTAGGATTTATTCCATTGGGGGAGGGTCTTTATTCCAGGAGTGGGCCAGGAGGTAGTGGCGGGGGGGGGGGGGTTATTCCAGGGGGAATTGGCTTTATCCCATGGGGGGCTTTATTCCAGGGGGGTGGGCTTTATCCCATGAGGGTGGCTTTATCCCATGGGGGGGGGCTTTATTCCAGGGGGGAGTGGGCTTTATTCCATGGAGGGGGGCTTCATAAAAACGTTGACTCACATTTCCTTAGCGCCCCATTATCGTACAAAAGTGAGATTTTGTGCAACCAATTGAACAAATATTATTACCAAAATAAATTGCGACTATCTGGCTTTCAAAATTTGTACAGCTTTTGCACACTTTTGAAGGGATTTTTGTCCATGAAAAGGCTAAAGCCGATCCATCCAAATCCGTTGACAATGGCCGCCCTCCTCCCCTGGGGGGATATTAAATAACACTTTCATTGGCCGCCCCAATTCGAATGGTGAAGAGAGCAGAGAAGAGGGAGAAACAGCCAGACCCATGGGATATGTTTGAGATATTCGAGACTCAAATTCACCCCCCCCCCCCCGAGACTCAAAAGCGAACACCGACAATCCAAAAAAAAGGGGCGGGGGTGCAAAAAGAGTCTCAACTTACCGTATTTTCTCTAATTGAAGGCCCGGGCCTTCTATTTTTCAATCCCCTTCTAGGGGGGCCTTCAAATGGAGGGGGGCTTTCAAATAGAGGGGGGCCTTCTATTTTCCGATCGAAAAATTTTTTAATGCATAAACTTTATCTAAAATTCCAACGAATGATCACTCAAAAATCCATTATTCTCATCTTCAAACAAATCAATTTCATCAAAAACGCCGGCCAAATCTTCAAATGCATTGTCTTCCCGCGCCCTCTGAAGTGATTCGAGACCCGTCGGGACTGCTCCAGTAGATTTGAAACAGTGGATTTGCTCGTCTTCTGTTCCATCTGCAGCGTTTGTGATGCCGCATTGTTTGAATGAATTGGCAATCACTTCACTAGGGAGACTTTCCCATGCCGTCACAATCCATTGCAGGTATTCTTTCATCGGCGGCGGTCGCGGATTGCCTCCTGATGTTGACTCCTTCTCTCCGTGCAGCTTCCAATCTTCGTACATCTGACGAATCTTTGCTTTGAATGGAGCATTCCAAACAACGTCGGCTGGCTTTATAAATATGAAATAGTGTAGTATTGTAAATACGTAATAGGTATAAAATCGATATAAAAACCTGAAGAAATTTGGTGCAACCGCCGGGAACAATTGCGCTGTGGATGTTCAATTGTTTAAGGACCCTTTTCGTCGCCTCGCTTTTGTGGCATCGGAACGCGTCCCAGACCAAAAGACGATTTCCGAACAGAAAATTGCCGAACACCAACCGCAGGTACTGCTCGGTCAGCTCGTCATCCATCCAAGATTTTCCGGCCCAAACCAACTGCAGTTTTTGTCGAAATTTGTTGTCAATTTCTGCCATTGGACGCTTGCGAGCGAGCAGAACAAACGGTTTGCACTTAAACCCATCAGAACGCGCAGTCAACATTACTGTGATGCGCAGTTTGTCGTGTCCGGTTGACAGGACTGACACCTTAATTCAGATTTGAATTCAATGAATTTACCCGAAATTTCTTACTTCTTTGGCGCCTCTTTTTTCAATGCATTGTCCTCCTGAGGAGTCAAGCCAAACAGCAGTTTCATCAGCAGCGTAAATGTGCCGGTACGCTGTGTCCTTGTTCATCTTTGCGACGTACAACACAAATTTCACCAAAACGGCTTCGTATTCGGCCGGTGGTTTCTGACACACAGTCGTCGGACGTCGATTTGTGAGACGGTGGCGCAGGAGAAATTTTTCCAACCACCCGCTACTTGCCTAATAACGGACGCGTTGTTTTTAGAAAACAAAAAATTTAAAATAAACCTTAAATTCGCTCTCGTTGTTCTCATCGTTCTCCGTTATTTTTACTGCTTGTTGCTGTATAAGGCGCCTTGAAACGCGTTGCTTCTCTGCACGTCTTTGCTCAACCCATTGGATCAATTCTTCGTCCATATTCTTGTTCTGCAAATGTCGACCAGCGCCGGAGAGTCGTTTTTTTTTGTTGTTTTTTGCAGTGGAATTCCTTAAAATGATGTAAAGAAATAATTGATTATGACACAAATATAGTGCGTAAACATACTGGAAATCAATCAATTTCGCTTCCTGCTGAACCCATTCTCTGATATTGTACCGACCAATTTTAAAATGCCGAGAAGTCGAATGGATTGAATGCGTTTTCGTAAACTCTATTACTTCAAGTTTTTGCTTGACAGAAAAGGCGCGACGCATTTTCTTTGATTGGCTGGGTCCTTCATTTTCCAACGCTTCATCACTCAAAATTTCCTCTTCACTCATGATTTCTCTAAAATCTTTATTTAGGTATACCTAGGCCTATTACTTTTCATCGTCCTGGTACGCCCTATAATCCAATTAACATTAAAAAATTGTACAAAAGAAGTTTGGCGATACGTCTTTCGTCGCAAATTTCAACCTTCTAGGGGGGCCTTCAAATGGAGGGGGGCCTTCAAATGGAGGGGGGCTTTCTATTTTTCAATCGTCGTCTAGGGGGGCCTTCAAATGGAGGGGGGCCTTCAAATAGAGGGGGGCTTTCTAATAGAGAAAATACGGTAGATTTTAAATTCGTAAATTTTCTTTCCCTTCCCCTCATGTCTCTCTTTGTGTCTTATTCTTTAAATTTGCGAAGGGCCGCGAAAACCTTTCTTGACTTTTCAGCTTTTATATTACGCTCAGATATGCTTATCGCCAACAAAGCCCATAAATGAGTCGCTTGGATGGATTTTTACGGAATAAACTGTTTTCATGCTCTTTTCTTATGACCATTTCTGGCTTATTGGACCTTTTGACCGTTGGGATTTTTTGACTCTTTTTGGCTGATTGGACCTTTCGTCCATTGGGCCTTTTATCCTAGCGCCAGATTCATGAACAGCATGGAAAACAATTTTCGAATTCATAATTTTTAAATTAAGGTTACAAAAAAAGGAATACTGATATCCTTGGATATAAAGTTCGTGGTAGCGTCCCTAAACAAAGGACATTGTCTTTTTAATAAAATATAATTCTTAAATTTATTTAGATAATAAAATTCCCCTAAAATCTTTATAAATGAAAACTTGTTTCCTGAGATTGTCGTTTCTTTTGTTAATCGTTGGAAAAATTTTAACTAAGGTTCGAATTCGGTTCCAGGATTTCGTAATCAATTGAAACAATCGTCATGTTAAGATCACCAACAAAAAAAGTTATTCTTGAAACCCTTCCTAAAACTTTAAATACGAATTGTGCATTGTAGAATGAAAAATTTTAAATGAAATTTTATCAATTCGGGTCCGGGAAAATTTTTGATCACATACTTTGAACCATATCGTAATTCCTAAATTAATAAAGCCTTCCCAAAATAAAATCCCTTTTTAATGCTCCAAATATAGACACCCCAGGGACTTTACTTTAGAAATTATGGTATAAGGATCTGTGTGCAAGCGTTGGTCGCCACTTCGTGGCTCCCAACGCTCGACTCTCGCACATTTTTTTCTCTGTATTACTTTTTAACGCCTTTTTAATCTATTACATATTATTTTTTCTTAAAATCTTGCGTTTCTTTTTCCTTGATTACCCTTCAGGCTAAATGTTTTTATCTATCTATTCATCTTTTTTTATGTCTTTTTTCGAATTCAAATAGATATCGAATTTGGGATCAGCATAAAAATATGTTACGAATATAAGATTTTATATCATTATAAATCCCTGGAACAAATTTTGCACACTCCCCATGTGTGATATAATCATTTTTTGAAACTATTTCTTTAAAATTTCAGGGCGAGTGGGGTGTCAAAACAGCAAGAAACTTTTGATGGTACCATTGTGAAAATGGCTGATCAAAGAAAAATTTATCGCCTAAAATCTGGATTAGGGGAACAAAACAGGCTCCCTATCATTTCGATAATGATCGGTTCGAATCAATTTCGACAGTAATCATTTCAACAATAATTCAAAGTTCAATTAAATTTAGAAAAATTTAATTACCTCACAAAATCAGCTTAAATAATTTTTTTAAAATCAATTATTAGGTAACAAACTCATAAATATCAAAAATGAATTTAAGTGTAAGCACCACAAAAAAAAACCAATTGAGAGAGACGGCAAAGAAAGGGAGATATCATGAGAAAAGGAGAAAAAAAGAGAGAGAGAGAGAGAGAGTGAAAGAGCTGTAATGTTAGAGAACTTTCTTTTTATCTATTACCACCTCTCCATCTTAATTCTCACCTCATTGCCTTTTTTTCTTTTCTCTTTGACAAAGTAAATGCAGAAGAAATGTGTCTTTTTTTCTTTACCTTATATTCTATATTTTTTTTTTGTCTATGCGTTCGTATATATACATTTGCTCTCTCCATTTTATGCTAAAAGGAAATCGTGTCAAAACTAAAGTCATTTAACTTAAGGTAAACATGAGACGGAATTACATCACCCAAATAATATAATAGATTTTTCCTACACTAAAATTCGAATTGCCAAAAATGCTTACTATGTTTTCATTGTTAGTATTTGTCACGGCAAAACTACTTGATGTCGCGCCGTCGCCGACACTTTCAACGGAAATTGAGCATTTGCACTTGGGGCAGCCATCGAACACTGATCAGTCGTTAGATCAACCAATTAGCGAAGAAACAAGAAGTGGCTAAAGGCATTATTTGGTGCCATTGACACAAAAAGTGCCGAAAAGAAATGTCAACAGCAGGAAAATGGTGAAGAACGGAAAATACTATTTGCAGAAGAGTTTGTCGAGCAGAGAAAGGAGATGCGCTAAAAACTAAAAGATGCTAATAAAGGGCTCCACGACAATTGGGCAGTGGACAATTCGGCAGCGACAATTCGGCAGTGATTTTCGACAATTGGGCAGTGACAGTTCGGCAGTGACAATTAGGCAGCGATAATTCGGCAGTGAGTAAAACAAAAATAATTAAATTGTTTATTAAAATCCCTATTATTAAATCCAAATTAAGCTAAAGCTACAAATAGATTTTACCCGGCACAAATAATTCTAATCAGAATGAAAAGGCAAGTTTTGTGCGATTTTTGTCGAGATCGATGGAGACAAATGATTATAATTTTTTTTATCAACCCGATATTTTTTCCCGTTTTATTAGACTCTGTTTTTTAACGGGAAGTTCGGTTTTAAATCATAGACCCTGCACGAAGACTTCCCCAGAACTCCATCATATGTACACTAACTCTACAAACAGGAATTTTTTTTAGGGTTAGAGAGTCAAAGATGGCAGATTTTTTGTCCCAACTCGAGTTGAATGCCCGATTTAATTTTATTAAAATTTTTGTTTACTGCCGGATTGTCACTGCCGAATTATCGCTGCCGAATTGTCACTGCCGAATTGTCGCTGCCGAATTGTCCACTGCCCAATTGGTGCCATGTAATATCGACACCAAGTAATTTCGACACTGAGTATTTTCGACACTAAGTAATTTCGACACTACAAATTCGACACCGAGTAATTTCG
>JAKKIK010002025.1:0-12985 GCA_024500135.1 Heterodera carotae
ATTCGTGATCAGCGACCCCGAAAACCTATAAAAATTGGTTTTAAAAACTTCAAAAACATTATTTTATTTTATGGGGCGTAAACTGCAAAAGTACCTTTTAATTGAACCAAAAAGTTATCATTTTTTAGGGGAGACAATTTTGATTTTTAGTAAAAAAAATTCGATTTTAGGGGGGTCTATTTTTAAAAAGAATCAATCCAGGGGGTGTTTTTTATTTTATTGCATTTTTTTATGGATTTTTTTTCAAAAATCCCGAAAATGCGCAAAATTATGCACAGAAATGCAAAATATACACAAAAATCCAGAAATATGCCAAAAAAAAAAATGCAAAATATGCATATGAAAGTCCATCCTATAAGCTTCAAAGCAAGCTAAAACATGTTTTTCGTGATTTTAAGCCACTAACAGTTTAGAAAAAAGTGTCCATATTTTTTGTAATTTCAGCTACATTTGTGACGATGTTTGGTACAATGTCTTTGAGTGGTTTGGGCGTGCCGAACTCGGACTGAAAATTGGGCCGATCAGTGCCCGTTTCGATGGATTGGTCGACAGACATTTGAGGACCATTCGATGGACACTTGGATACACTGTACTTCGACAATCCATGCACCACAGTCGAGCAATAATTGTGTGGAAGAACGGCTATTTGTACAATTCTGTCCCATTGGATGAGTCGGCACTTTTGGACGTACCGCCGCCGTCCAATTTGATCGGATTCCGAAAATTTGTCATAGAGTAAAAATTGCCAAAAAACCTCGCGCATCAGATTTGCAATCCGCTCCAATGCACAAAGACCAAAACCCCCCATTTCGCCAAAAACGGCAAACCCCCTCCCCACTAAACGGCATTTTTGAAACGGATTTTGTCGGTTTTGCTGGAACTCCCCTTTCTTAAATTTTAAAAAATTCCCATCCCAAAGCCCCATCTCGCCAAAAACGGCTTAATCCCACCTCTTTGAGACGGAGTTTTGTCGTTTTTGCTTCAACCATTTATTTCAGGTTCATTGACCATGATGTTCTTGCATTTTTGAATATTTGTCTTCTGTTCAAAACTGCTGACATCACTTTGGAGTTGAGCGTTTGTGGTGAAAATCAATTAAATCAATTGTTCCTAATTGCCACATATCTCTGGCCTCGCATTGCGCAAAGACTCTACCAATTGGTCAATTTTTACGACGACCATAATCCGATCTTGGCATTACGAAAATGGGTATCTCCAACTGTTCTGCGGGATTGTGCCAATCTCAGAGTGATACATGCCAATTATGTCTTTCCCGAAATGCCGGCCGACGATGGCGCGAGGGCATCCGATGGCCAAGCAATGGCCAAATGGCTGCTCACACCGCGCAGCGATGGACGTCCTAAAGTGCTTAAATGCAGCGAATTATCAGAAAACATTGCAACAAAATTGGAGGGATTAAAAATGGTAATTTTAGGGTTATGCCCGAAACTTCGGGTATTCATGTTCGCTTATCACGAATAAAAAAAATTGTTGACGAGTACTAAATTTGACAAAAACTGAAACCTTAACATTATCCTTTAAGACATTTGTTAACGCTGAATCGCCTGTCTCTTACATCATTTTGGTGCATATTTACAAGCCGAATGTTGGCATTGAGCCGTTTGAATGCGTGAATGAGCGGACCCGAGAACGGATGACATTTGAAAAAAACACTGGAGCTGAACATGAATACTTTGGGAATTGGCAGAATTGTCTGCTGAAGAGGGGCCCAATTTTGTGGGGCAAAAGCGAATGGGCGGAAAGTGAACGTCGAGTAAAAGCATCCGGTGGGGATTTAGAGGATGAAATGAATTTGATTCATTGCGGAAACTTTACATTTGTTTAACAATTTTGACTGACTGTTAGCCTACAATTTTTTTTTGTTGTTGCCGAACATTTATTTTTTATTGACAAAAAAAAAGTTTTGAGAGATGGCATTTTAGCCCGCTGTTGTTCTCATTATTTGGTACTAATTCAAATATAAAAACAACATCATAAATGGAATTGTTGAAGTATAACTCAATTGTTCACCACCTTCAGCGGATCGTCAATTGCTGCGCGTCATAGAATATAGTCACTCTGATCAATCTGTCTGATCAACATTTTTTTCATTGGAAGCAGCTCTTTTCATTTTCTCCTCCCATTAGTTAGTTCTTCAAAAGATTTCAAGCTTTAGTTCAAAAAGATTTAAAAAAATCATGAATAAATCCCAAAATGCATAAACAATTGCAGAGAAAGTCATAGAAATAAACACTTTACCAAGGGGATTCGAACCCATACATTTTCTTTCAAAATGTAAGCACAAACCACTCGATCACGCTTGAAAGGCTAGCCGGAAATTTATTCCATCTTTAGGGATGCATTTTTCGGTTTTATTGCATTTTTGTTAAGGAATATGGTACTTTTTCACTTTACGCCACATAAAAAAAAAATTTCGAAATAACAAAGAATTTTTTGGCTTAACTAACCACGAATATGAACTCAGATTGAGTTTTACTAACCCCGGAACGACGATACTATTAACTTTGGGACCTTACAAATAATTTCTTTGTAGGTTTCTTGCCAAGATCATAACCTGGTAAAACCCGGTCAAAATCCACAAGTCCAGACCGGGTTGGCCATTTTTAAAATCAACAAGGTTCCGGGCCCGGCCGCTAACCTTGTCAACCTTGTAACTAAAGTTGTCCATGGTCGGTAACCGAACCGAAACAGAAAACCGGGGTTTTTGGGCTAAAAACTTTTTGGATAAATAATTGAAAATGCAAGAGATAATTTTAATTACATTTTTATGCAAGGAAAAAATTTCTCATTCTTTTAGACTTTTTACAATGTTTTAACGGTCACTTCTCAAAATTTTTTTGGTGGCGCCTATTGGCACCGCCTGCCCTACAAAAGTTTTTAACAGTGTATTTATACAAAAAATCTCAAAAAAGAACTTTTTCACAAAACTTTGGCTAATTCTGTTAACAAAGTCACTTGAAATTTCAAAATTTTTTCCGGCGGTGCCTGCAGCCAGCAGATCCAGGATCTCCATCAAAATATGTTTTACCCGGGTATTCACGCACCTTCTTAAATTATGAATTTTTTTGAAAAACCGGAAACCGGGGGTCGGCCAAAAACCAAAAACCGGGGGTGCCAAAAACCGGCCTAACCGAAAACCGGTACCTCTGGTTTAAAACCGACCGTGGACAACCCTACTTGTAACCTTTTATTTTCCAAAAAACGCAAGGCCGGGTTGACGGGCCTTGTAAGACCTTATACAGGGCCCGGCTTTGTCCGAACGCTACATAACAATTATTCCGCACAATCTGTCACACCCGCGCTCATTTGTCAGGCATAATATTGATCGATACGTGTCCTTTCTCACAATTTGTCGCATCCGCGGTCAGACATTTTATTGATTAACATGGACCATTTTTCCTCACACTAGCGTAAACGCGCTCGCTTCGCTCGCGCTTTTTACGCTAGTACAAAAAATTTTTTCTTCACTTAAAAACCGTAACTTTGAATACAATAGATGTTCTTCAACGTCTTGGTGCCAGGTTCAGATCAGAAGTGTTTGAATGGGATTAGGTTTACAATATATCTTGGAACAACACCAAAGAAAATCCATTCAAGTCAAAACGTATCCAAAATTGCGGGAGGGGAATTGATTTTTTTTTGTCTTCCTCGCTTATTACTCGGTCTTCTCTCAAAATTTTCACTCTCCTTCTTTCATTCTTTCTTTTCTCTCTTTTTCCTCCTCTCTGTTTTCTCTCTTTTCCACATTTTCCCTATTCCTTTTTCTTTATTCTCTAAGTTCTTCGCTCTCTTATTTCCTCTCTTCTTCTCACTCACTCTTTTCTTCATCTCTTCTTTTTCTCTCTTTTCTTCTCTCGGACTAACTTTCCATCTCTTTCTATTTCTTTTCCTTTCTCCTTTATTTCTTACTCGGTCCCTCTTTCTTTTATTCACTCTCTCCTTTCTCTTTTTGCTCTCCTTTTTCTTCGCTCAATCTTTGTTTTCATTCATCCCTTTCCCCTCTTAATTTCTTTCTTTTCTCTCTTACTTCTTTTTTCTTTTCTCTTTTTATCTCTATTCTTCACTCACCTTCTGTCTTACTCGATCTATCTCTCTCAATATTTCCATCCTCCCCTCTTTCTTTTATTTACTCTCTCTTTCTTTAATTTTTTCCTTCTCTTTTTTCTTTATTTATTTTCTCACTTTCTTTCTGTCTCTCTCTCTCTCTCTCTCTCTACCTCTATCCGATGGATGAATGGTGAAAATCATATTCAAATTTGTGAAAAAATTAAATCTACGAAAAAAATTGAGAGAGAGAAAAGCAAGAAACTTCCTGAAAATGAGCACACTATGTATTTCCAAAAATAGGTGAATGTAACATTAAAACACATTAAATTATAGCAGAGTCATAAAAAATAAGGCAGATTAAGTGAGTGAGAACGGGAGAGAAACTTGGAAAAGCATTTTAAACCGGTTAAAAGACGTGAAATTAGGTAAAAATGACACCAAAAACCAACCCAAACATAAGGCAAATTTGTATCAATCAAAAACCTATCTAGATCAAATCAGGGATGTCCTTGGCAAAACACAAAAACCCGGCAAACATAATGAAAAACCCGGCAAAAACCCGACAAAAAACCCGGCAATTTTTTAAGCCAATTATTCACTGAAAAAAGGTCAATAACATTTAAACAGCATATTTATCACCACTTTTCACCTGTTTGAGCAAATTTGGCTTTGAAAGAAAGTAATTATGAGCATTGGGGCATGAAAATGAATTGAATTTGATTGAAATAAGTGAATTAAATTGTTTCAATTTTCGAGGTTAAAACAAAAAGAAAACAATTTTTGGGCATGGGAGGGTGCGGCGGTGCCGATAGGCGCCGCCGGGAACATTTTTGAAAATTAAGTGAATTTGTTAACAGATTTTCGTCCACTTCTTCAATTTTCGCGTCTTATTTTCATTTGAGACATCATTTTTGGCAGAAGTTTTGCGGTGCCAATAGCCGCCACCAGGAAAATTTTTGAAAAAAATGTGACATTTTATGGCAAAAACTGAGAAAATTTGTTAAATTTTAACGAAATGTTTAATAAAATTCAAATAAATGAATTGAAAACAGAAGCCCGGCAAAAAACACCAAAAACCCTGTAACTTCAAAAACCCGGCACGGACCCCCAAAACCCGGCAAAATGCCAGGTTTCCAGGCAAAAAGACATCCCTGGATCAAATTCAACTCGATTTGAAGCCATCTGAACCTGGCAAATTGAGTCTCAGTGGTTGTTTTTCTAATGCACGTTTGTCGCAATAACCCCGCTATTGAACCAAACCTTTAATTTATCTCTCTCTCCTTCTTCATGTATCACCTTCTCTCTTTCTTTCTCCTTTGGTTAAGTATTTTCATCTTTTTTTCTTTTCCGTTCCTAATTCTCTCTCCTTTTTTTCTTTATCTCTCTCTCTTTCTTTTATGACTTCTTACTTCGTTTTATAAAACTTTTTAACTCTCTCTCTCTCTCTCCCTTTCACTTCTCTGTCTATACCTCTAATCCACACACGCAGACACACCCACCCCGCGCTCTGTAGAAATTTACTCTCTCCCATTACTCCCTTCGTTAATTTCTTTCCCTTTACTCTCTCTATTCCTTTTCGCTGTGTCTACCTCCCACACCCAGCGCAGGGACGCACGCGGCCCAATTATTCCGTACCTTCCGCACGCGTCTCACTGAAAAAAGCTTTCCTTCTGTCTCTTTTTCCCATTCATTCGTTCTATTCATTAAAAAAAAGCATTTTTGCACTAATTATTATCTACTTATCCGATTCATTTATGTCCGACCATCCGCGTGAAGCCGAGCGTAATTTAAAGCGAATGTGAGTGGCTTAAAAAGGGAATAATATTCAAAAAAAAAATAGAATTCATTTAAAAAATTGACTCTAAAAATACCAATTCTTTTGGTAATAGTGGAGTTTGTCCCTCCGTCCCATTTTTGAAAAATAAATTTCAAGTTTTAAAAAGTCATAAAAACAAGTTTCAAGGTTAGGGTCACTGATCCCGAATCAGACATCCAATTCGTGTATTTTTGAATCCCGGTTAAATAATTTCCCCATCTTTATTTTAGCCACATTTGTGACGATGTTTGGTACAACGTCTTTGATTGGACTTCGCGTGCCGATCTTGGACTGAAAATTGCGCCGATCAGTGCCCGATTCGATGGATTGGTCGGCAGACATTTGAGGGGCATCCGACGATGGACAATTGGGCGCATTGGATTTCGGCGGCAATCTATGGACGACAGTCGAGCAGTTGTGTGGAAGGGCGACTATGGGAACAGTGGCGTTTTATTGGAGGAATCGGCACTTTTGGACGTGCCGCCGCCCTCCAAATTGATCGGCTTTCAAAAAATTCAAATTCGGTAAAAAAATAAAACTCTTCATCCAATTTAATCCGTTCCAAAGGCATACTGATCAAATCCTCGCCCAAATACTGATACTGCAAAATCCCGTCTTCCCTAAAACGGCCGGGATTTTATCGTTTTTGTCAAGGTGGCATTTTGTCTCCATATATTCTATTCTCTGTTCCCTTAGGCATTTTTACTACTATTTTAGGCATAATGTCGAAATTGCAATATAGCCGAATAATTCTTGTCATTGAAAAATGAATTCTTTTAGTTACGTTGACAAAAGTGTCATTACATTTTTGCATCGAATTTGCCATCTCTTCGACATCGTCAACACCACTTTAATGATGCCGAATGTTTGGAATTCGGATTCCTGGAGTCTAATTGCGACACATTTATTGCCTTTCATTGCACGAAGACTCTACAAACTGACCTATTACTGCAATTTTGACGGTCCTTCACCCTTTCTGCGGGATTGTGTCAATCTCAGAGTGATCCGTGCCGATTTTGACTTTCCCGAAATGCCGGCCGGTGATCGCGCGAGGGCATCCGATGGCCAAGCAATGGCCAAGTGGCTGCACACACCGCGCAGTGATGGGCGTCCTAAAGTGCTTAAATGCGGGGCAGTCTCATTTGAGATTGCACCCAAATTGGAGGGATTAAAATTGGTAATTGAATTTTTGTTGCTGCCTTGTCAATTTGAAACTTGACGTTTTTAAGTGCGTTGGGTAGCGATAATAAAATGGGGTTTTACAGATACTAATTTTGCGATTTATGGGGGTTTTTCTTTTAATTTTTAATAATTCTTCCTTTTTGAAGACATTCGTCAACGCCGAATCGCCTGTCGCTTACATCATTTATATGCGTATCTTCGAGCTGGATGTTAGCATTGAGCCGTTTGAATTTGTGAATGAACGGACCCGGGAACGGATGACATTTGAAAGGATTGATTCATCCGAACATTGTGAGCATTGGCTGCTGAAGAGGGGCCCAATTTGGTGGGGCAAAAGCGAATGGGCGGAAAGTGAATGTCAAGCAAAACCATACATTTGGGATTCGGAGGAAATGAATTTGATTTGTTGCGAAGACATTGCATTTGACGAAAATATTTAGTTTTTCCGTTTATTGTCTTGCCAATTTACACCCATTTGTTGCTTCCATTTCACATGCAAATAAATACTTGGCAATCGTTTTGGCCAAAAATGCCGACAATTTTGAATCTCTCCTGGAAACGTCCAAAAGTCAACCAAAATTGTCAAATAAATTTTCGGCAACAATTAAAAAATTGTAGGCTAACAGTCATCAAAATTGTTAAACAAATGTAAAGTTTCCGCAATAAATCAAATTCATTTCATCCTCTAAATCCCCACCGGATTCGGAGTTAATGAATAACTTAAAATGAAATTATTATTTACTAGGGTATTTATCAGGATTTGTCCCGGAAGCAGAAAAAACCCAGAGATTCTGAACCCTCCCCACCCACAAAAAAGTCCAGTTTTCTTTTGTAAAACTTTGATATTGATCAATGAACATGAATAGGGTTTGTAAAAATATGCACATGCATATTTTTTTCCTGGAATGGCATGGGCCTGAAACGCACGAAAAACATGTTTTTAGCTTGATTTGAAACCTCTAGGATGGATTTCCATATGCATCCCCTATACTAATTCAGTGCTGTGAGTAAGTAACGTTTTTGAAGATGAAATATTTTCGACACGAATGATTTTAGTCATTAAAGAGCGAAAGCAAAGACAAGCAATGCATGCGTAAACACAGATAGAGAAATAGATTTGTAAAAGAGAGAAAGAGAGAGAGAGACTATGCAGGCACTCGGCGTTGGGAGCCGCGAAGCGGCGACCAACGCTCGTATCCTTACTACTATAATATGTGAGAATGTCAGGGTTGTTTACATCAAAATTTAAACTGAGTTTTAAAGCGAATTGCCTGAAGGGTTGGCAAGAAGAAAAACAAAAAGAGAAAGAGTTAAAGGAAAAGGAAAAGAAAGAAAGATGCATAGACAGACAAAAAAGTTCTTTTCTTTAGACACTAAAAATGCGCGTAAGAAAGTAATAAAGAAAAAAATGCGAGAGAAATTGACGACCAACGCTTGCAAACAGACTCTTATACCATAATTCCTAAAAAAAACTCCCTGTGGTTTCTTTATTTCGAAACATCTCAAAAAAGGGAATTTTAGGGGGTGTTAAAAATTTTCCCGGACTCGAAATGGAAATTTTTTAATTTAATTTGTTACTTTTTTTTTATCGAATTTGAGCTGTAAAGCAATTTTATATTATGATCAGTGTCCCAAATTAAAAAATGCCTTTAAAGTTTGGGGAAGGGTTCAAATGAGGAAAAACTCTTTCCTTTTGTTTTGGTTGTCAGTGATCACAACCTGACAATTATTTCAATTAATTACTAATCCTGGAACTGAATTCGAACATAGTTAACATTTTTTAACTATTAATAAAAAAGACAACATTACATTTTTTATAGTCCAGCTTAGAAGAATTTTATTTTCTAAAATAAAGAAATATAATTTTTTTGTTTAAAGATAATTTCCTAGGGTTCATGGACGCTGACCATGAACTTTATATCCAAGGATACCAGTTTTTCCGGTTTTTATGACCTTTATTTTGAATTTAGAAATTATTTTCCAAGGCTATTCATGAATCTGAACGGATTTTTAATTCCGAATTGGGGGATTTTTAAATCTACTGCTTTTGGTTAATCCGTATTCCTGATTTAAGGATATGAAAGTAAGTATGGGTCCGAACTATCTTTGATAATAATGGCGAAAAGCACATTTTTAAAAATGAAAATACTAAAACTGAAAATCAAGAAAGGTTTTCGCGGCCTTTCACGAATTTAAGAATAAAACAGAGAGAGAGAGAGAGAGAGAGAGACCAGGGAAAGGAGAGAAAAATTCACAAATTTATTTAAAACCCTAGATAAAAAAATTGATTCAACCTTAAATTTATTGAGTGATTAAAATTTTCAGCAAAATTACCTTTTTAAATTAGTGTAAAACAGAGATGCCATTTGTCCTATTTGTAAGATTTGTCCTTATTTTGAGGGTCCAAATCTTACAAATTTTAAATGTTTTTATTTATATAATTTTTTCTTCTTTCAGCTCTTTGTCTTTATTTTTGTCTTGGATTTCAAGGGAAAAATCCGATTTCGAATGGTAGTTTTTGAAAACAAATATTTTTTAGGCATTTATGTATAGGCAAAATTTTAAAAAGATTCACTTAAATATTCAAAAATTTTCCCGGCAGTGTACAAAGTACCGCCGGATTAATTCCTCTTAACGATTTCTGCTCTTTGGTCTTATTTTGGAGTTATATTTTTGTGAGCTCAAAGAAAATTCTGATTTTTGACTTCAAAAAACTGCCTTCAAAAATAAAAACAAGACATGAAAAAGACTAAATTTCGTTAACGAATTCAGTCATTTTCTTCCAATTCCCGGCCAGACCCCGCATAATGATTTTTTGTTTTCAAGCCCTCAAATTATTGTTGGCTGTGAGAAAGATGTCGCAAATGCTGATATTGGGGTTGAATAAAATTCGAATAGCCCCAAAACTTTTAAAAAATGTTCTTATCTTGGACCACAAATCTCATTTTTGAGCTTTGTTGTCCTTATTTCAGAAAAATTTCGATGGCATCTCTGGTGTTAAATGTTATTTTCGCGAAAACGTTTAAAAGAGCGTTTGGGAGCCGCGAAGCGGCGACCAAACGCTCGTTTTGCATATTTTGCGATTTATGTGCATATTTGCATATTTGTGCATATTTTGGCGTTATGTGCATATTTTATGTGCATATTTCGGCATTTTTACAATTTTTTAGAAATTGAACCCCTGAAAAATTTTTTCAATTTTTTAAAAAATGCACCCCTAAAATGTCGATTTTTCCAAAATTCTGAAAAATGCACCCCTAAAAAAGCAAATTTTCCTAAATTCTGGAAAATGAATCCCTAAAACATCGCTTTTTTTGCCGAATAAAAATCAAAAATTTATTAGAAATTTTAGGTTTATATGCATATTTTTCATTTTTATGTGCATATTTTGACATTTTTGGTGCATATTTTATGCGCATATTTTGCAATTTTATGTGCATATTTTTACAAACCCTAAACATGAATACCCGAAGTTTGCGGCATAACCCTAAAATTACCATTTTCAATCCCTCCAATTTTGTTGCAATGTTTTCTGATAATTCGCTGCATTCAAGCACTTTAGGACGTCCATCGCTGCGCGGTGTGAGCAGCCATTTGGCCATTGCTTGGCCATCGAATGCCCACGCGCCATCGTCGGCCGGCATTTTGGGAAATCCATAGCGAGTAAAGATAACGCGGAGATTGGCACAAATAGCAGAACGGTTGGAGATATCCATGTTCGTAAAAATGTGTGGCAATTATTAGTGATGCACCGAAAGCGAAAAAACCCGAAAACCGAAACCGTAAGTCAGACCCGAAACCCAAAACCGGAAGCAAAAAAACCCGAAAAAGCCGGAACCGAAAGCCAACAATTTTTCCAGTTCATTGCTATTCTTAAAAAAAAATTGTTTTGCTCGAATTTTCCGCAAATCCGTTACTTAATAATATCTGGTCCTAATAAGCTGATCCGATTGGTACCAAATCGTTGAAATTTGATTGAGACAAAAAAAAGTTATGAGCTGGTCGACATTTGCGGAGCGTTCGGATCGGAAGCGTCCAAAAGCCAATTAATATTAGTTGCAGCATTGATCCGCTGATCGGTAATGGTTTTATGAAGTTGAAAAAATTCTATACATTCGGTACCCAAAAACGTTTGTGCGCGCTCAAATGGCTGGTGGCAGAATAAATAATGTCAACAACAAATTATAGTAGCAGGAATCAATGAGATCAATGCCAAAAACCTTCATTTTCAATGTTAAATTATCGATGATGATTAATTTGCTGGTCTGTTAAATAGGCAATGCCAAAATATAATAAAATCAATTATTATTTTTTTGCCATATCGCTGATCATTTCTTTGTCAAACAAAAAATAAATGTTCGGCAACAACTAAAAAATTGTAGGCTAACCAGTCAGCAAAATTGTTAAACAAATGAAATGTCTTTGCAACTAATCACATTCATTTCCTCCGAATCCCAAACGGGTGCTTTTGCTCGACGTTCACTTTCCGCCCATTCGCTTTTGCCCCACAAAATTGGGCCCCTCTTCAGCAGCCAACCTTCATAGTAATATTGATCAGGTCCAATAGTTTCAAATGTCATCCGTTCCTGGGTCCACTCATTCACTAATTCAAACGGTCTAATGCCAAAATGACCCTAAATACGCACACAAAATCAAATTGGACGGCGGCGGTACGTCCAAACACATTGCCGTTCTTCCACACAATTATTGCTCGACTGTCGTTTATGGATTGCCGAAGTCCAGTGTAACCAAGTGTCCATCGAATGGTCCTCAAATGTCTGTCGACCAATCCATCGAATCGGGCACTGATCGGCCCAATTTTCAGTCCAAGTTTGGCACGCCCAAACCACTCAAAGACATTGTACCAAACATCGTCACAAATATAGCTGAAATTATTTAAAATATGGAAACCTAAATAAGAATTTGGTATTTTCGGAATTGCTGATATCATATCTGTCATCCATATCACTAGAGCATATAAAAATATGCAAATACATACTTTTTTCTGAACTGGTAGTGGCTTAAAAAGCACGAAAAACATGTTTTTAGCTTGCCCTGAAGCTTATAGGATGGACTTTCATATGCATAATTTGCATTTTTGTGCATATTTTGGCATTATTTGCATGTTTTATGCGCATTTTCGGCATTTTTAAAAAAAATCCGTAAGAAAAACTCAATAAAACCGAAAAAGACATCCCCTGAATTGATTCTTTTTAAAAATAGACCCCTAAAAAATTGAATTTTTTACTCAAAATTTTTCCCCTAAAAAATCATGATTTTTTGGTTCAATTAAAATTTAAAAAATTTAATATTTCGTTTGTATTATTGGTAAGAAAAATTAAAATTTTTTTTTTGCATGTTGCGGAAATTTGGTGCATATTTTCAAATTTTTGCTGCATGTTTTATGCGCATTTTTCCAATTTATAGTGTTATACGCCCTACATATCACACATTTTAATTCCCGAATTCTAAACAAACGATCTCGAAGTCGTGAGAATTTCGTTTGTTGGAATTCGGGTCAAAGGGTTCGACATTTAGCAATTCTGAATTCAGATTCCAGATTAGCGACCCCGAAAACACCATAAAAAGGATGGACACTGTTGGGACGACAGAATTCAAATAATTGTTTACGCGTTATTTGTGTCTGTCCATTTATCGATTATTGATTTCCCCTCACTATTGGTCATTTCCACCCCCGTCCTTTCGACACATTCACTTCTGTCTTATCTCTCCAATTTGACATATCCTTTTTCGCTCCATATTATATTTGTATTTCCTTCAATAAATAATTGTCCCAAACTATTTCGATAATTGATTGGGTCTCCCGGCTCAACATTGGCGACGCCCTACAATCGGACTACACAGCAACCGAGCTTATTCTCGTGCTGAATAAGCTCGCAAGGGAAATTTAGGAATTTC
>JAKKIK010002026.1:0-12983 GCA_024500135.1 Heterodera carotae
TGTGCGGTGGTTTCGTCGCTCGGGATCTCTTGACTTTGGGCTGTGGTGGTCACGTCGTTCGACTTCTTTTGTCCTGTATTGGGTGGTTCGGGAGTGTTGGGGGGGGGGGAGAGTTTTTTTTTTGTGAGAGGGAGGGAGGGCTGGGGAGACTATTTGTTGTTAGGGGGTGGGCGGAGTCTGGATTTGCCTTATTTTCTTGTCGTCCAACACTTTTCAGATAATTTTGCGCTGCCATGGTTGCTCGCATTGTTTCTGCTGGCACGTTGGCATCAAATGAAAAATTAAATAGCGGCGCTTGTCGTGTCGCTGGCTGTTTATACAAATTTGCGTCATTTTTTGACTGCTGCTGGTGGTCAACAACAACCGACGGATGGCTTAACCATTCTGGCATATCGCTTTGCGTTTGCAATTTTTGAATTTTTTTGGGTTGATCAGCAGCAGTCTGTTGAATTGGATTATTAAATTCAAAAAGTCTTGAAGAGGTAAAATTTGGTGGTTCGTTGTTTGTTAGTGAAAATGGAAATTTTGTTAGTGCTGGATGGTTTGTCAAATTGGCGTTGGCACCCAATTGATTATTAGGCATTGCAAACTGTGAATTAGATCCATTAGCATGTTGATTGAAATGATTTTTCTCAGTAAATTGGTTGAATTGATTAAGCTCATTGGGTTGGCTTGAAAAATATCGCATTTCCGATTGATGGAAAAAGTTTTCAGTATTCAACAACGACTGATTAGCTAGATTTGACATTGTCGCTGGCTTTGTCTGATCAGACCAATTATTTGTCAGAGATTGAGTTGCTGGGCCAGCAGAAGCCATAGAAAAATTTCTTTCGCCCAAAAAAACAACATCATCATCCTCTGCATCAACAACAGATGCTTTTGTCAAATTTGTTGCTTTTTGTTCTAAATTTAATTTAATAGCACACCCGGGTCTTCAATTTAAAGTACTTCAATTAGAGAATGAGTATTTTTCAATAATCCCCGCCGAGGGGGAAGGGTGCTTCTATTCGAGAGTCGGCTTAAAATAGAGAATGGGCTTCTATTAGAAAAAAATTGATAAGATTTTTTAAATTTTGCCTTTCCAGCGCTGATCCGTGGTCGCTTCAATGACAAAATTGCGGAATTCAGCTGGTGTAACGTGATGAATTTTTGGATCTGATATGTAGGTGATCCGTGGCTTTTTGTGTTCATTTTGTCGTTTCATAGCGATACCAAATTCGCCAAAGTTTGAGATGAATAAAATTTGGGACAGAATAATAAAAATTTTATTTTTTATTGTTGGGTTCATTTTGAAAACCATTAAATGTTTATTTAGCCTAAATTAAAGTTAATTTTAATAGCAAATAATAAGGATCATTTTAATTTATATGGTGCTAATCAAGAAATATAACTTTTATTCACTATTCTCTCCTCTATAAAATAAAATAGAATGTTAATATTGTAAAATCCAAATTGAATATATTTTAATGTAAATATTTGCCATGTTTTCTTTGTTACACGTATGTATATATAAAATATTATACCTTATTGATTCGAATTATGAAGATATTTTTTATTGTCAGAAATATAGGGTTGGTCGGAAGGAGGGGGGAGGGGGGGGGATGGGAAGAGGAGGAACTGGACACTTCCGGACCGCCGTTTCAAGACCAAGCCACTTCTGGACCGCCTTTTCCGGACCGCCGTTTCCGAACCAAGTTACTTTCTGGACCGCCCTTTCCGCACCGCTTGAACAAGGACATTTCCGGAGAAAACTTTTTTTTATCAAAATTTATTTATTTTCTAGAAAAATTTTTGAAAAACTAGGCTTAGATTAGGCTTAAAGATAATATTTCGGGTCAGTTTTTTCCCTAAAATTCATTTCTAGGAGTATTCATTTTTAGGTTGTTAATCTTTGGCATACGCTCATTTTTGGCAGTGTAAAATGATAAAAGCTTGCCGATGCCAACCTCGCCAAATTTGTTGCCGGACATGAGACACCAAAGAAAGCAAAACGCTATCGCGAGGCTGACAAAAGGATTCTTAAACTTGTACGACATTACAGGCAGGATGCTCTTCACCCGGAAGCCGAAAACTGCCATCAGTACTTTGAACTAGCCATAAACCCACAAAAAATTATTGAATTACTTACAGGCATTTCATACATCAAATGAATCCTTAATTTATTGAATTTCGCTCATGGTTAAATTTGTTACTGAAATTTCTGTTTTGATGAATAAACACTTGTTCATTTTGCAAAAAAAAAAAAAATTTCGATAATAAAATTTGGTCCGGAGAGTCCGGGGTTCGAAATAGGCCAAAAAAGAGGTGATATTCATGTTCAGCGCCTCAAAAAAACAAGTTTTGATAATTAGAAAAAAATTACCCTTAAGCCTAGCCTAGCAAAATTTCGACGATTTTCGCTTTGGTCGTGTTAAAAAAACCGAATATTTTTTGTGGTCCAAATTTGTTTTGCCCTTAATTAATGTAATTTAAATATCATTCGCTTACCAAGTTTATTTAGTCCACAAATCTTAAGCTCTCTCTTCAAATTGTCGCCGCTTTAGGTCTTTTTTAAAGCAGTCATTGGAGTAAAATATTTTTGACACTTTTCAATTCTTTGGCTTTGTTCATTATTTGGTATGATTTGAAATGAAGTCGAAAATATGCAAATAAATGTCCGAATTCAACAAACAATAAGAATAGTTTATTTTTAAACCGCGAAAATCCATGAAAATATGTATTTGCGCAAAATAGAAATCCCTGATAATAATAACTTTTACAATTAGATTTTGTGCCTTTTCCACACTAATAACCTAACGTTATCAACATGTCCCAATTCTTAATGATTTCGTTAAAATCTCGCCATGGTAATTTTTCTTTAATGTCCTCCACCAATTTGGCAATTTCTTTGTCAAATCTTTCATGGAATACATCTTTCACCCTTTTCACCCAGAATTGAATTAGACGAATTTCACATTTTTCATTGTCTTCATCATCACTTTCGTCCTGCTGTTCATCAGTCAAATTTGTTGTTTCGTTATCATTCGGCTAAATTATTTTCAAAATATTTGTTACAAACCAGCAAAAGGCTATTTTAACAATTCACTGATCAACAATATATACCGAGTAACACACTGTTAACAATGATCAAAACTTTTAATTTTTTCCGTTGTGCCCGTTAAATAAGTAATTTTGTTTTTGTAAAAAGATACTAAAGAAGCAGTTACCACAAAACATAATCAAAATAAGTCAATAGAGTTCGTACAATTTTTAAAATGTTAACGACTATAACTTTATTATTTGTCAACAATAATCTACAAAATTGGTCTCATTCGAAATCTCTATGTGTTTAGAAGCTATCATTAAGCATAAGCTAAGCAATTAAATCCACTCTTGAAAAAGTAACGGGTTTGTAAATTGCAAAAAAATCGAGAATTTTATGTTTTTTATGAATTTTAATTTTATTAATTTTTTGATTGTCTTAATCTTTTAGCTAGCTTCTGCTTAATTATAGCTACTTGCTTTTCAAATAAGAACAAAACCAGTTAAGAAAAAAAGACCTCTTTTGGCCGCACTCAAATTTCTCATTAATATCACATATATGTTTGAACAATTCTAACCTCAACCGTTTCCGACACCCTTTCTTTGCCTTTTCGGTGTGCCGACCGTGACGATGCTCGTACAATGCATTCTGCCGTCGATGGTTGCCCCCCATTCTTTGGCTGCTCTTCCATGTCCTCCTCACCATTGTCAGCAGTCGTTTTTTGTTTGTTTTTTTGGCATGCCTTCCGTGCCGTCGATGGATTTTCGCCGCCAATCTCATGCTCTTCACTGTTTTTGTTTGGCTGCTGCTGCGCGAGTTCATCAATATGTTCCTGATCAAATAGCTGCTTCATCTTCCGGTATATCAACGTGTACAAAAGTGCCGCACCAACTCGTTCAAATTGTGCCAACAATTCTTTGCGCAATGGCATTTCCATTTCCAATTGTTCACGTTCGATGTCTTCGAATTCGAGCCGGTCTTCCTCCAAAAATGGTGTCAACTTTGGGTGGTGCTTTTTAATGCAGACAATGTTATTAATGCACTTTGAGGGACATTTCACCGATTTTTTGACAGTTTGAAGCATTATTGTCTGCATAATTTGTTCATCGAAACTATTAATGTTTTTTTATTAAAAAACTGAATATTAATTCGAAATTGGTTTCCAGTGTTTAAGCTAATTGTTGATAAATGAATTAAAATTAGGGTAATTGCAGGTTTGTGACTCCTTTTTAAAAATTTTTGAAAAAAATCTCTGTTTTGTGTCATTTCTATGATTAAGTGACGTCATAATTCAAAAAAAAGAGTTAGATACTAATAAAAACTAGTATTACTTTACATATTTTCATTAAGTGCTTTTTTAGAAAAGTATTGAGAATAAAATAGTTCTCTGGGCTTCTATTTGAGAAATATGTAAATTTTTAAGAAATTACTTGATTTTCACGACCAAATCTGCCATAAGTTTTTTCCACAACTTATCGCACCAATAGCTGCATTCTTTCTCCAACAATTCCACCACTTGTGAATAGCCCATGTCAACAATTAAATCAACAAAAATTGCCACCGAATCATCAATTAAAATTCGTTTTTTCAAAAACTGTTTTTGGCAAATTGCAAATTGATCAAAAATGGCACTGTCCAATGCCGCGGGACGCTCACTATTTTTAAGCAGAAAAAGTGCTTGTATCACGGTCTTCACATTTTCAAGTGGAACTGATTGTACAGTTGTTGGCAGACAAAATGCTAATTTAAATGTAAATTGAAAATTAATATTTAATGAAAAAACAAATAAATTTGAAAGATTTGAACCCAGTTTTAAAAAGTTAAAGCAAAAATTCCTTTTTAAGTTTTAACTTTTTTCCTTTATTAAAACAAAAAACAACAAAAATGAATCGTCATTATTATGGACCATTTTCCAAATGCAAAATAAAAATTGTTTACTTATTTCAATTTCAATAATTGAAAAATTTACTTTTTGAATTTAATAACTAAAAAATTTACCTAAAACTAATATTAAAATTGCTGTCGTTTGGCGGCAGTGAAAAAAACCATTCATAATTATATTGCAGGATAGTGAATAATTTAAGTTGTTTAATGGATTTCTGAAAATTTAAGCGACTATAAAATAATAATATTGTACATTTGTTATATTATAATAAATTCGAATAGATAAATTAATGGCCTGCATTAATTATTTTATCCATTCATCCAAAGTGTGAATTTTTTGTTATGTGCATAATGTTGAAATAACAGAATTTTAAATCAATAAATTGATTGGATTAGAATTATAAATGGATGAATACATTTTGCAAAAGCAAATTTTTAAAAATAGGGAAATTCGATATGTTAATCTTTAGGGCGTCCAGAAAAATAGATGTAAAATCGTCAAATATGACCATTAAAAATGGATATAAAATCGCAAATGGCCATTAAAATAAATATAAAAACGCGAAATATTGAAACAAAAAATAAATCCTTAGAGGTGTATTTTTCATTTTTTGTTTTTTCTAAAAAATTTTATCATGATTTTGGTATTGAAAAGTTAACAAAAGGACTACTCCGCTTTAATAATCTATAAAACTTATAAAAGTTAAAAAATGAAAATATTTTAAAAAGTTAAACAAAATTTGATAAAAATTTAAGAATGATTGATTTTTGATTGAAAAAAATTTCCGGGTTTCGATTTCCGGATCTTTTTAGAGCCCAGATTCTGGCTCTAAATTTTTTAGGAATCATTTCGATTTCCGGACTTTCATTTTTTGGCTTTCGCGTGCCATCCTTGATATTGATACGCAAGTGTCCTTTTGGAGATCAAAGTTTCATATTTTTATCTGTTCACATTCACATATAAATTCGTACATTTAACTAATATGCTTAATCGTTATTGGATTATATATTTTGTATGTGATTAATGAATGAATGAAATTGTTGGCAAAAAAAGCATAAATTCAATTCGCACTTTTTTTTTCTACCCGTCGATTTCGGCTTTCCACTTCCTGCAAAAAGCGCGGCACCGATTCTTCGAACAGTCGGTGTGGCCCTCGAGGCAATGCGTTCGGCACACTTTGTAAGCGTCGAGTTTTCGCACATCACATTTGCCATAGCAAGCAAAGAACTCCTCGTTGCAGCCATCGCAGCAACTTAAAAGCATTTGAGATCAAATTATTTATTGTTGGGTTTTTCCCCGACTGTCGGGGGCACAAAAGTCGGGGATTTGGGCAAAATACCCGACCAAATTTAGCGGAATGACTGGAGAATTCTAAAATTGTCAGGGATAGGGGCAAAAATTCCAGACAAAATTGTCGGAACGGCTAGAGAATCATAAAAAATTCGGTGGTTTTAGTCGAACTTACGTTTTGGCCTCGGAAAAAGACGTAAATGATGCCAAAACAAACAACACAGTAAGAAAATACAAAAAAGGCATTGATTGTGAGGGCATTTAGCGGAAAAGCGTTTAAAAAATTAAAAATTTGTTAGGGTTGAAAGTGATTATTAATTTGAGAAAAATAAGAGTGACTGAATATAGCAAAAAAAACCTTATATGGGGAAAATGGAATTTAAAAAAGGAATGTTGGAATGTTAAGTGGTCGATGGTGAGCGCTGAATTAATTTTTGCTTTAAATGCTTTTGATTTCATTTGATGATGTCATTCATAGGAATAAAAATAAATTTGAATTAATAAAATCATCAAGGTCCATATCAAGGAATGGGCTTCGCTTTCCATTTCGCTTTTTTGGGTCAAAAGCAAAAAATGCGAAATTACAGCCCTAACAAATAAGAAGAAATTAAAAATAAATTTTTTTGGGGTGAATTATATAGGAAAAAGTCTAAAAGTAATGGTACAATTTTTTAGGGAGAATTATTTTATTTCGAGTAATAAAAAGTTTAATTTTAGGGAGGAGGTATTTTTAAAAATTGTTAAATCATTTTTCGATTTTATTGCATTGTTTAGAAGTTTGTTATCAAAAAGCCCGAAATATGTATAAAAATATTGCATAATGTAATAGTAAAAATCCCGAGTAATTAACTTTTTTGTATATAAGCAAATAACAATAAATTTGTTTTTCATACTGCAGGAAAAAAATTTCTGTTCTTGCGCCACAATATAAAAATTTATAATTTTCATTGCGATAAAAATTTTACATTTTGCTACGCATATTTCGCATTTTCGCTTTTTTGGACTTTTTCTTTTCACATTTTCGCTTTTTATTTTTTGCTTTGGCCCATCCCTGGTCCATATTTCTTGAAATAAGGCAGAAGAAGGCATTTTTGCTTAAATTTGCGGCATTGTCTGAAGTAATGTTTTACCTGGGCCCGACCTTTCGATAAATACCCACCAATACATCCCTAAACATTGGATTCAATATAGAATTTTCTTTTAAAATCATCAATTTTTTTAAATATTTTTTTAAGAATACAAATATTTAAATATGGTCAAGGAAAAATGTCAAGGTTATAAGGAAAAGAATTTAACTAATTTATCATTGTAATAAATTCTGTATGTGAACAATGAATGATGACAAATTTAATAAATTCGCACTGTTTCCCCTCTTCGCGCTTTTTACGGCTTCTTACACTTTCCGCCACATTCTTGCGAACAATCGTCGTGCGCCTCGAGGCATTTCATTCGGCACTCTTCAGTCGACGCGGGATTGCCACACTTGGAAAAGCATTGAACGAGCACCGCATTGCAAGGATTGCAGCAACTTCGAAAATCACACGAGAAAAAATGTATATTTAAATTATTTAAAAAAAATTGAATCAAAAATCAAATTTCAGGCAAAAAAATGCGCATACTCTAGGGATGTAACCGAATTTCTAGTTTTTGCTAAAGTGTAAGCCGGATATTCGAACTTCGGAAGTGGACTTCGCATTATTTAACCTAATTGGTACAACATTGCCCCCAATTTGTATGAGCCATTTTCTTTTGTACAATTTGTAACACTTACTCAGCTTCAGCAACGGATGTGAATGATGCCAAAACAACCATAACGGAAAACAAATGCCAAAACGTCATTGGAGGAGATTTAACGGAAAAGCTTTTAATTTAAAATTTATAAGATTAGAGGAATAATTTTTTGAAGGAAGTGAAAATAGGAATGACAAAAAAAAATATGCGTTTTGGGGAATAACCAAAAATAAAAGATGGAAATTTTAAGTGGTAGGTCGTTTGAGCAGAATTAATTATTTGCTTAACTGTTTTTGAGCATACGATGATGTCATGCCATTTAAAAATAAAACCAAATTTAAAAATAGAAAAATTATTGCTGCAGATTATTTTAATTAGTTCATTGCAAACAATTTCAACTTTTTTTTAAAGGTTGATTAATATTTATGGCTCAATGTTTCAATGTTATATATAGTATATACTTTATATGCAGCATCGATTTTGAACCAACTTTAAATTTATTCTTTGCCATATTGTTAAAAAATCAGACTTTTTTTGCATTTGAGGAATTGAAATCGATAGAACCGATTTGGAATCGGTTGATTTTTAAAATCGGGTGCAGCACATTTAAATAATTCGTAATAGCATCCTTTTTAAACATTCAATTAAAAGATTGATTTTAATTTCTATAATATTCTTTTTTTTTTCTCATCGTTTGTTCACTATTCCTTAATAATAATTGCTTTTGCGATCACTCACATTTATTCTTCACATTCTTTTTCTGATCATACAGATTGTTATCGCTTTATTCTCACAGCAGCTCCATATATTCAGAAAAGCTTTTCATCATTTTTTGTAGTAATTGCCTCGCCGACGGAGGATGGAATTTTATCATTTTCTACCCCGGGGGGTGGTTCATTGTTGTTGACCAGATTCATTTTTTATCCCGTTTTTTTGAATGAATTTTCTGCCACCAGTTGAACTCTGAATTCGAACAAATTTAATTTGTTTCTGCAAGTTTTTACATTTTCAATGTTTAAACAAGATTTGCAGAAAAAATTAAGTATTTAAAGGAAAAAATTCACAGACTTTTTGAATTATGGTTCGGGACATGAAATGGATTTAGGTAAAATGGGATGGGTCAGACTTTGTTCAGCGCCATCCCCCAAAGTATCCATAAATGTTTTATAATACCCAAAAAAAATGGGACTAAAACACTGAAAGTACCAAATTTGTCATGCGACCATTGTGCAATGTTTGCTAGCAGCTTTCGTAAAGCGCTTTTCAGACAAACCGCGGATGAATGGGATTGAGATGGATGAGTGGTGAAAGAAATGAATGGGTCGGATCGATTCGATTGTTCCGTCTTCCCCCCCCCCCATTTTACCATCCCATCACATTGCAATGACCTCCACATTTGTTTTTAGTGTTTGTTAGCTTTAGTCGTCATTTTCTATTTTGAATGCAAAAATTCATACAAAAAATAAAAAGTATTTTTGATAATTTTACATTTCCATTTAAGGACTGAATTAATTAATTTGCATTGCTATTAGCTCAGTTTCAGGTTAACTATTTAATGATATAATAACCCTAAATCTATGAAAGTCTGCATTATTGGAGCCGGCGTCAGTGGACTAACGGCCATAAAAGTAAAATTAAGAAAAAAAATAAATTAAAATATTAAAAAAAAATTTTAGGCATGTCTTGAAGAAGGTATCACTGATGTCGTGTGCTATGAAAAAACTTCACAAATTGGCGGACTTTGGAACTATCGACCAAACAAAGTGGACGTACTGTGAATAATTTATTTAATTCTTTAATTTTTAATTGTAAATTAATTTTTATATATAAATTAACCATTTTATATATTTTTAATTGATTTAAGTGCGCGACCGTTATGGCTTCAACAGTGGTAAGCTGTTTTATTATTCAAAAGCAACATCGAGAAAAAAAATCATAATTTCTGCAGATCAATACTTCCAAAGAAATGATGGCATATTCAGATTTTGTGAGTTTTTTATTTAAAAAAAGCATTATTTATATTTTTTTGCTCCTAATTCTAAATCTATTATAATTATTTTTTCAAAAATTTATAACCTTTTGTTTTAAGCCACCGCCAAGCGAATTCCCAAATTTTATGCACCATTTCCATGTGCAAAAATATTTGCAAATGTATGCGGACAACTTCACTTTGCTGCAATATATCGAATTTAACACTGAAGTAAAAAAGGTCGGTCAATTAACTGTAAAAAACACCTAAATTGTTTAGAATTAATCCAGGAGAATGTTATTGAGTAGTGGGGGCACAGTACTCCTTTAGGGGGGGGGGCTTCTATTAGAGCGGTGCTTCAAAATTTATAAGCTATTAGTAAGCAAAAGTAACTCTCAAAAAACTTTTTATTTATTAAGCACGAAAACTCGATGTTTGATAATATAAATTTTTTACAAGCTGCTTAATCACTAGCATTTGACTATAGCTTTTAAAGAACCCAACGAAAAGTTATATTTTAAGGATTGCTGACCAATTCCATGGTTACGGATTTGGCATCATTTTACGAAACCGATCCATTCATCGCCCCACTGATCCTTTGACACCATTTTAGATGACTTTGAATGATGGCATTTGGCATGTTGAACTTTCATGTGGTAAACTATGCGAATTTGATGCAGCAATGGTGTGCACAGGTCATCATTGTGAACCATTAGTGCCAGAAATTCCAGGTCAAATTTGAACGCGAAATAAATATTTAATTAATTATAATAATTTTCGTAATAAATGTGCCAAACACAAATTAATACCACCTTATTTAAGGCTTGAACAATTTCAAAGGCCAAGTTTTGCATGCCAAACAGTATCACGACTATAAAGAATTTGAAGACAAAAACGTGTTCATTGTTGGCATTGGCAACTCCGCGCTTGACATTGGCGTTGAGTTGGCCAAAATCGCAAAAAATGTATTTTTTCTTATATTTAATATTCAAATTTTATTAAATTCTGACATTTTTAGCCAATATCGAGTCCTAGACTAAATTCTATTTAAAAAAATTTGTAGAAATTTCTTTCATCACTAATTTTAAAATAAATGGTTTTTTATAAGGTAAATTGGTGCATTGATAACGAAAATGACAATTTTTACACATGTCGAATTTCGTACCCGAATAGAAAGTAAAAAATTCAAAATTTCAAAAACAAATTTTAGCTTCATCAGTCAATTTCGACTTTTAGTCTGACTTCGAGTTTCGGGCTTCAGACTTTTTAAAATTTCAGTAGAAGTTGGCAAAACCGGGATGTGCCTTCTTAGCAGGATATTTTGTTTTTATTGAATATTTAATTCAAATGTATTTTTCTATTTTTTGAGGTTATCATTTCAACTCGACGTGGCACTTGGGTGTTTAATCGTGTCATTCAAAATGGGCTACCTTATGACGTGGTCTATCAAAGCCGCTTTTACAATTGGCTGATGCACCTTTTGCCGTGGACAGTTTCCAACGATTTTCATGAGCACCGAATGCAACAGCGAATGTTCGTAATTAAATTGCATATAAAAATTGATCAAAAAATAAATTTTTTCGTAAATTTTAATTCATAGCTTCTTACATCAAAGGCATTCGAATACAGTATCAAAAAAGTTAAGAGCCATAAATTTTAGCCGGTGGCATTTTGGCCGACGGCTTTTTGGATTATGAATAGTGAGGCAAAATTTGCTAAATAAAAGTTTATTGACTCAAAAAAATTTATGATTTTGAAATTGTTCGGAACTCCAGTTCTTTTTGGGGTCTTGAGCTTTTTTGGAGTCAGAATGCCGGGTTCAGAGCCTTTTTCCGGCATCCGTTCACACCCCTGCTGGTGTGTTTTAAATTATTGCTCTTGTAAAATCAATAATCTCTAAAATAAAGCTGAAACCTTTTTTTTCCAGTATAAATTATTTTCAGGGATCATGATTTGTATGGACTACGACCAGCACATCGCTTCTTCCAACAACATCCCGCAGTCAATGATTGTTTGTCGAATTTGTTGGCCGGTGGCCAAATTACGATAGCCGTAAGAATTTGAATCCAAATTTTTAATCTATCATATGTCTTAAAATAAAACTCTAGGGGGCTTATTTAAGGGACTATTTCAGGAGACGCTCTATTGAATGTGGGCCTTTATTAGGTGGTCAACCCTATTCCTTAGGTCCCTCCTCTCTAACTAATTTTCCCCTACTTCTTCTAATCCTCTTTTTAGGGTGGTAGGAAATAGAGCCCCCGGGGACTCTAATCAGGAAATACGGATATCTTTATTACCTTAAATAATAATTTGTTTTTTCACTAGAGCGACATCACTTCAATTGGCAAGCATTCAATTTGTGTCGCGGATGGACGTGAATTCAGCACTGATGTGCTCATTCTATGCACCGGATACACATTCGGATTTCCATTCATTGAGCCGACCCAATTAATCCCGATAAAAGTTGGGAATAATATTAATTTAAAAAATTCTTATATTAGAGTCCCCCTCAGCCCTACTTTTGAGAAGTTTTGCAACATAAAATTTACCTTTATAATAAAGTTTTCCTCTAATTGAATTAGGGGACTTTAATAAAGGAAATACTTTGTCTAGCATATTAAAATTTCGAGTCTCTATTTTTTCGTATTATTTTAGAAACAAAATGAAATTGATTTGTACAAATATGTTTTCCCTCCTTCAAAAAATGTCGCAAAACATTTGGCAATCATTGGTTTGATACAGCCAATTGGAAGTGTGGTAAGAAATGTTTATGGGATTTAAAAACCAAGCGGTTGTCCTATCATCAAGTACACCTACTTTTGCCTATAAATTAGCGGAATTACAGGGAGCCATGAAATTAATTCTTATCTGGGATTTTGTTTAAATTATTACGGCCTAGGAAGCTGAAGGGCCTGGGTAGTTTGGGCGCCGCCGTTTGGGCGCCGACGTTTGGGCGCCGCCGTTTGGGCGCCGGGGACGTTTGGGCGCCGCCGTTTGGGCGCCAAAGAGAAAATTTTCAAGGACGACGTAATGACAGAATTTACACGCAAAAAGGAGCATGCGAAGACGGAGCAAGTAGTGGGGCG
>JAKKIK010002027.1:0-12977 GCA_024500135.1 Heterodera carotae
TTGTCATATGTAATTCTTCTTCAAAATTTTCTAATTTTCTGTTGGGGTTAATTGACATAAATGCTTGGGTCTTTTCGAATTCTTTTAATGTCTGAACAGTGTTTTCGTTTGTCTTTTCTTCTCTTGTTTTGCATTGGTACTGGTTACGCGTGCACAAAAGCGTGTTATGTTTATTTTGACAATTATAACAGGTATAAGGTGATTTGCACTCTTTAGTCTTGTGACCTTTATTCAGACAATTAAAGCATAGTTTGAGTTCACGTGCACCTTCGTTTCGCTTTTCTGCGGTAGAGTAAATTTTACAATCCTTGCTCACGTGATTGTCTCGATTACAGAATCGACAAGGGATGGGCTTTATTGGGGGTTTAGTTGGTGGTTGGTTTGATTGAAATTGGTCTAACCTCACTGGTTCCGATTTGGTGGTTAATGCTGAAAGATGGGTTTGGTTGGAGTATTTTCATGAGTTCGGGGAATTGGTATATTTTGGTGTTGGTCATATCTAGCAAAAGACTGGTTGTGTGGTCTGTTCGACATAGGACGATTAGGGAGCGAAATTGCGGTTTTGATGACGATAGGAATCTTCCATCCTTTCGATGTCCTCTCTTGATTGTGTATGACTGTTAAGGAACTCCATTAATTCCTTAGTGGAATAAATTTTGTATTTTTCTCTTAGTTTTAATCGGATGCCATAAGGGAGTTTCGTTTCGATTGATTGCCTTATCAGTGGGTGGTTTACGTCTTCTCCTTGTGATTCTAATTGTAGAATTATACGATCAATGAGGAGGATGAATTGTCTTAAGTCATTTGTCGTCTCGGTTGTTTTTCTTAGATTTCTAAGTTCGTTGTGAAGACTTTCCCTTATTAATTCGGGATTGCCATACCGTGTCTTGAGTATCTTGATTACTTTTGGGTAATTCTTATTAGTGAGGGGGTAGGGTGACACAAAGTGAGGCTTTGGGGCGGAAGTTTTATCCTTGGTCTGTTATGGATATATGCATATGGTTCACGACGTCATGGTTCATCGGATGTGATATCTTATGATTCACCTTCTTGGTCATTCATAGTTTCTTTTTCCTCATCTTCGTCGTCTTCGCCGTCATTTTCTTCCTCATAATCGTTTTCTTCATCTTCTTCATCCGAATTAGTGGTAATGTTACCATTTTTTGAATCTTTCTTTATTTTTCTTTTCAATTCGAGATTTATGTCTCTCAGTGTATCAAGTCCTTCGTCTATTCCCTCTAGTGTGTTTACATAATTGTGTGTTTCCAAAAAAATACTCCTTATTCTCTTTTCCTTTATTTTCTCTTCTTTATTTTCTACTCTCAGATTAATTTATCCCATTTTCTGTTTAATTGTCTAAGTTTATCGAAGTTTGGCTCAATTTTCTTTATCGCTTTTTGACTTTTCTCATATATTTTCACACATTTTCTCAAGGTTTTGTTTTCATATTCGTAGTTGCCAGATTCGATGTCTTCTTGTGTTTGGTTTAGGATTTTCTCCAATATTCGATTCAATAGGGGAATTATTTGATTACTGCTTTGATTACTTTTGGGTAGCTTTTCTGGTTTTTCTTTCTCTCTTTTTTTCTTTCTTTCGTGGTGTTTTTACAGAACTTCGCTCTTGTGATGGCTTCGTTAGGCTTTTCACTGTTCACTGACAATAATTCAGTAATTGTTATTGGGTTTGGTGACCCTTTTTTGTTTGTTGGGCTCTTGGCCTCTTTTTTGGTTGGGTTTGGTTACCCTTGCCTCACTTGATAGCGGTGAGCGGTGGCGGTGGAACAAAATTGCTTGATGAACGTTGTTGCTGGGCGGCGCAAAATTTGCTTGATGAACGTTGTTGCTGGTTTGGTCGTTGTTGCAGGTTGGGATGCTGCCTGTGACTGATCACAAGGCGGTCCCAGGTCGTGGCACCTATTGTTGGCCTCTGACCTCTCCTCAGACGGCGAACAGGAAGGGGGGTTGGGAGGAAGGCAATGAGATGCGGCACAACGTAGTTGTTGAGGGGACGTTGACTCCAAGACACGCAAAGATGCGTAGGTTCAATTTAGGCAAGAAGGCGATTTATTGGTTACGCTCAAACTTGAAAAAAATGGGGGACATGATCACAACAGGGGGAATGGGGGGCACAACATTGGAAATGATTGACATTAATAAATGTGGGCGGCACAAATGTGTGAGGCGGCAAAAATGGGGAAAGGAAACTTCGGATGGAACCGGCACTTCAACGAGGAAACTTCGGAGGGAACCGGCACTTCAACGAGGGAAACTTCGGAGGGAACCGGCACTTCAACAGTGGAGCCGCATGATGGCAATGGCACAGCCGGCAGCAGCAACGGCACCATTAGCACAAGGCGGCACAGCACAACGGGACAAGGGCAGCACGGCACAACGGGCACAAGGGTGGCACGGCCTTTGGGCACAGCGGCGGAGGGAGGGGGGATGGGGAGAGGAGGTGGTGAAATGTGGAATGATTTCTGGTGGAGTTTGGCCACCTTAAATAGGATCGGATTCCGCTGCCGACGTTTTTGTCGTGGCAATAATCATCATATGGGTTGCCACTTTTCCAAAATGTTTTACAATTTTTAATAATATTTCAATCTAACATTTCTATTGTATTTCATTTTATTTAAAGTTTAATGTCATTTCATTTTATCTTACATTTGCCATTTTAATCATTTTTTTGTTATTTTACAATCTTTCTTTACGTTATTTTATTTCTAAGGATTTTATTATGATTAATATTTTTCGGCAATTTTTTTCATAACCTTTTTCCATTTAAGATTTATTTTATTTGTTAATGTGAATCATTGGTGTTCCTTCCTTCTTTTAATTTTTATTATTCATTTCATTCATTTTTCATTTATCCCTTAGGATTTATTTTATTTTATTTTTAATAGTTTTTATTATTCTTTTTAAAATGTAAAAATCGCGTCCTCGCGACAAAAACTAAATTAATAATTATCTGATGACTAAAAATGACCAAAATGGATCCAAATAAATTAACCATTAATTGGGTGTAATTTAGTTTCTTTTATCTTTCTGTCACCACTTTCCTTAGGGACGTATGTACATATATGTTATTCGTTTTTTCGATGATATGTCAGAATGTTACATAATGTGTGATAGTTTTTATTTATTGGGAAACTAAATTAAAAGATTATACAAATTAAGTTCTAATTAAAATTTAAAAAAACATATAAAAATTCAGATTTTTTATTAATTATGGAGCAAATTGTGAATTTTACAAAAACATTGTGGGCGCTGAATGAGCATCGCTTCCATCAAATTTGTGCTCTTCCGTTTGTTTGCGAACAAAAAGATGGCAAACTTGAGGAGGAACGCTACCGGCATTACATAATACAAGTAAAAATTGTTTCGATTGGATTCGCTGGGATTATTTACTTATATTATACGACAAATATACGAGAGATTAATCCCGGATACATTGTCGCATTGGATTTACACAAGATGTACAAAAGGTATTGTGGTGTCGAGCTATTAAATTTTGTTTAAAAAATTCATTCAAAAATATATCTTTCAAAAATGCGAATGAAATGAGATTATCTTTTTTTGAATCCTAAGAATTAGACAGTGAGTTGTTGGAACTTAATACAATTTCAAAACTAAGTCAAAATACGATCTCTTGCTTAACCCTATATTTACCGTAATAGGACACATTATTCCTGGAGGGATTGACCAGCGCGCTTGCGATGGCCGCATCGAAGGCCACCGACGACCAAACCAACGGACACCAACGCGCCATGGTGTTGTTGTCCCAAGGCATTGCCATTCTGGACACCGAGTTGGGCTTGCATGATGCCATTCTTCGCCGATTGGGCCTGGTCAGTCGAACTGATGTGAAAACAAAGTACGAAGCGTCACCAACGTGCCATCATTATGTGTCATTTTTGCACGCCACGGCATTACGGGTGGGTAAAAAAAGTTTTTTTGTTGGCAAATGATTAAAACCTCCCAATTAGTGCATTTTAAATTTTAATTATGACAGGAACCGCTTCCAGTTATTGTCGCGTCAATATTGCCCTGCTATTGGCTGTACCGCGAGGTGGCCAAATGGATGTTGACAGAACGCCAAAAGGGCTGCGCCAATTCAAACAATCAAACAAATAACAAATACTCGGAATGGATTGACATGTATTGCTGTGCTGACTATTGCACTGCGGTCGACCAAATGCTTTCATTGACTGATGAATTGGCTCAAGAAGCAGATCAAAAGACACGCGGGAAGATGGAATCCGTTTTTGAGCGAGGATTTCAGCTAGAATGGATGTTCTGGAAGTCCGCTTATGCTATGGAACAATGGCCAATCTGATCTTCGAGATTTTTTTGTGTTGTTAGGCATAAAAAGCAATATAGCTGTGCCTAAAGGTACCTTAAAAGAGAGTTTTTGTGCAATCCGGATTTTGGGACAAAGCTAGAAAATCCTACCTGCAAATTAAAAGAAATCCTGTTATCGTGGCTAGGGTCCGCGCAACGAACTAATAGCAAATTTTCGTTGACAAATCAACGTAAATATAATAGGTATATATGTATTTATACATATAGGTATCAGGAGATATCAGCAGATGAGAGAGAAGAATTAATTGTTCTCTCATTTCTTTTTCCATATTTTTTTTCTTCCTTCACCAATGCTTTTCCATTCTATTGAGCGCCGAAATTGTAAGGCTTTGTGTTTATACATATAGCTAATAATTGCTGATTAATTATTATTATTATTATATTGAGCACTTTAATGATATCTTTGGTGATTTAAAAGTCTGACACCGTCGTATCTCCCGTACTTCATTTTTATTGAACAGGCTAAAATCCTAAACAATTACACTATTTTTTCGAGTTTTTGCTTTAAAAAATATGAATTGGCCGGCGTTTCCTACAAAATTAGGGGAATCCCGAAGAAAACTGTCTGTTTTTTCCTGAAATTAAGGGTTCCTAAATCAGTGTCTTCCTTAAAATAAGACAAATTACTATTATTCGTGTATGAATAGGTTTATTGGTTTATTGATAAAATAATGATGCCACCTGTCATGAAAATTTATGGAATAACTACAGTGGTTCATCCACTATTACCTAGCTATTATGTTTAAAATATGCATATGTCTTTTTTTCTGCGCACCTATTTCGATTCTTAAGCATAAAAAATTTATAGCATCCCTAAAAATAATTTTTATTTTTCAAAAAATGCATTCCTAATGATAGGGCTTTTAAATTCCTTATTTTAAAAATGTATACAAAAAATTGGAACATTATTTGTAGGGTATCTTCAAAATTACCTGAAAAAGTTCATGCTATTTTGATCATATCTATTTGGCGTTTTTTGTCCATATTTTTATTTTTGTGTTTTTTCTGAGCAACTTTCATCCAATTCAGGTAACAGAATGCTGCTGCTATTCGGCATTTGCTTATTTTTCTTTGGCGGATGCGTCGGAATGCCATCAAAATTGTCGACAATTGCCAAGGATCAACAAGCTTCAACCTCAACGCATTCTCAACAGACTGACGGTTCAACAACAAATGATAAAATTGTTCCAAAATTTTCCGAAACGCTTTTGGAAGTAAAAACTCGTGTAAAACATATGTATTATGATTACCTCCTCTCCATGCATGCCTTTGTTATTGTAGGAAACTACGGTAAGGCATTATGTATTGACATTTTTTGTTTGCATTTTGTCCCTTACATATGTATCCGGGAAGGAATGGATTAAGAAAACGTCCGGATGCCGAACTATTTGATATTCACTGAATAAACCCTTAAAATCAATTGCAATTGCTTTTCAAAATATTTAGATCTTTTATCTTTCTTTTCTACATTTTGTTATGCTTTAATAGAGGCGACAGGCTTTAATCATGATTTCTAAAAAAGGTCAAAAATTTATAAAATGGCTCAAATTTAAAATTCTTTTCGATTATGAACATTCCACAAATATATTTTTTTAAGAATTTTTTTAAATTTTTTACTTTTTTGTAGATAAAAATAGAGTTGGTATTTAAAGTTTTTATCTGTTGTAATACAATAGTATAATTTACAGAATACGATTTTACTCGTTCTGGACCTCGGCGCCGAATATAGTAAGTGTTTTTTTGTATTTATTGAATTAATTTTTTTATACTTTTATTATTCGTTGTTGCAATTTTAGTCGCGATGACTTTGACTGTCATGACTCATGAGGGTTGCTATCCAATAGATTTGCCTGAATCATTCAAAGGCCCTAATGGTCTTTTTGTTTTGCCACAAAAAGCGGAGCAAGTGTTTTTTGCAATGAGTGAACACTTCTGGTATTCCGCATCGTTCAGCCACGAAAAAGCCAACTGCTGGGACTTTGTGGTCAATTTTGTGAATTTGCTAAATGACGGTGTCACACCTTCAAAAGGGGTAAGAATTACAGGGTTAAATACAGAGATCGCATCGAATTTTTTCTGAAATAACTACATTAAAGGTCCAAAATAAGATTTTGGGATCCAAAATAAGAACCTTTTTTAACAGATTGTTTTGAGTTTTATCTCGCATTTTATTCAACAATATTCGGCAAGAAAAAACAAATTTAGCTGGATGAGGTCTGGCGGTGCCGATAGGCGCCGCCGAGAAAATTGGTCCCTTTTTCACGTCTTATTTTCACATTTAAAGGCAAATTGAAAAATTTTTAAGCCAAAAATCGGAATTTTCTTTGGTCTCACAAAATTAAGACACAAAATAAGTCCAAAAAGGAGAAATCGTTAAGAGGAATTGACCCGGCGGTGCTTTAGCACCACCGGAAATTTTTTTAAATATTTTAGTGAATCTTGTTTGTTAATTTATAGTAATTCTATATTTGCAGTCGTGGCCTGAAAATTTCAAAGATTTTGGCGAGGATGGGCCTCTCGAACCTTCTGCTCTTGATCACATGCCAATCGAATTGACGGGTTGGTTCGTGTATTCTGATTTCTTTAAGCTTTTATCATCATAAATAATGGGATAAGCAAATTGTCGGGATTAGGACAATTCGTCGACTGTCAATAAACTTTTAGGTCACTTGTCGAAAGACATCGTTATGTCAAATCTTTGATTAGAAAATATCAAAATATACAAAATGAACAATCATTTTTGTCATCACCACATTGTTTCCCATTACACATTAATTATAAGCAATTTTTGTAAGGGCACGGCATCGTAACCTACAAGTACCTAACCGCGTAGTTTCTGTTTATTCTACCTCCTAAACATATATCGGAAGCAGGACTTCTCCCCGACACCGACTCGCCGACGGCCCATGTTTTTGGGCATTAACTTTTTTGTTAGTCGACCAATTTCTGCAAACTTGGCCTCATTCGAAAGCTCCTTGCATTTAGAAGCAATCTTTAAACAGAAGCTAAACGACTAAACAACGCTCCAAAAAATTAAAAAATAAAATAATGAAAATCTGACTTAGCAACTTTTTTAGAATGCGTTAACCGCTTGACTTCTGCTTATTTTTTTAACTTCTAAACATATAGAGCTTTCATATGATATCAATAACATAGAAATTGGTGCACTGACAAAAAAGTATTGCCCAAAAACATGGGCCGTCGGCGAGTCGGCGTCGGCGAGCTGTCATGTACCCACATATATGTATACATATCTTTTAAATAAATATCCAACAATAGACAAATTGTCACAGAACATTAGCATTATGATAAATATTTGTTTTAGTCAAAACTGATCAGCACAACTGTGTGTTGAAATACCACAAATTGGAATTCAAAATCAAGAACATTGACTGTTCCAGTCCAACGAGCGGCGATTGTGCCAATTTTGTGTTAAGATATCGCACTGGACGTTTTGATAAGCCTGTCGAATCTAGTAATGATTTAAAAAATATAATTTATGTGCATACGGAAGCGCAAGACATTAGTCAAATGGATGCTGCCAAAAATACTAGTCAAATTGAAGCCGAAAATAGTCAAAGCGATGCAAAAACATTTATTACGAAATTTATTTTAAAGGCTTATAGTTGCCAAATAGCGACTGATAATAGCACAAATCAGCGGAATTCATTTGCGACAGAGCTTCTTCTCATGGATAAAACGGTCGAATTTATTCTGATTAACTATTTATTATAAAAATTAAGTCGTGTCGAAAATTTAATTTAGGCAAAGAATTTTATGAAAACAAAAAATGAAGATCAATTCAATGCAATAAATCTGCTGGATGACAAAAACCGCGTCACTTTTATGGAAGTCGAATTTGATGGATGGCATCAGAATGATAAGCACGAGTGAAAGAAAGAATTTGAGCAAAAAAAGGATGAGCAAATTATTTGTGATTAATCTGATTTAAATTTCCAGGCACATATCCAAGTCCCAACACATCCGTAGGGTTTATATCGGTTTCCGTCTGTATTCGTCATACCCGTTTCCGTCTGTATTCGCCCGATTTCTCAAAATCATTTTCCATACCCGGATAATCCGCGAGTTATCCGGGTATTTTGCTGCTAGGAATATGATTTTATTTCCATGTGTAAACCGATCATTCCCATCATCATACAGCATGAACTTGATAAATTTGGAATTAAGAACAAATTGACACAAATTTGACCAAAAATGCTCCTATATAAGGCATTAATTCTGTTCCCAAAATAACAATTATCCATTCATCCTCCCTCACTTATTATTTTACGTTTATTATAAATCCATCATCAGCAAGAGATGTACGTCCAAACTTCATTGTTGGCTTTGTTGCTGGTCCAATTATTGGCTTTCATTGGAGTCGCGCAGTCAGAATATAACGGTATTGCTTTATCTGGAAATGCTTTATCCGGCAATGCTTTATCTGATCTCGCTGTTGATTTATCCGGTCTCGTTTACTCGGTTTGATGAATTACTCAAAAAATTGTAAGCGGCGAAAAATACGTTGCAAATGCTTTAACATTAATTCTTAAATTAACATTTTCAACTTTTTTTGACCAGTGATTGTTTTACTTCTGAAAATTTCAATATTTTAGTATTAATATCCTATTTATTTGCCTCATGATAAAATGTTATCCATTATAATAAGTAAATTGCTTCAAATTTTAGAGTTTTTATCAATAAATAAGCGTTTTTAAATTTTTTTTTGCCAACCCGGAACCCGGGTCCGGGCCCGGCTATAAAAAAACCCGGGTTGACCGGGTTAGCGGGTTATCCGGGTTGGGAGCGGCCGGGCCCGGAACCCGGTTGTTTTTGAAAAAGTCAGCCCGGCCCGGCCCGGCGAATTTGAAAAATCCGAACTCTAATGAATACGATTAAACAAATTCCCAGCATTAAAAAGTGTGAAATTATGATAAATTTGGAATTATGAACAAATTGACACAAATTTGACCAAAAATGCTCGTATATAAAGCACTAATTCTATCCCAAAATTACAATTATCCATTCATCCTCCCTCACTTATTATTTTACGTATTATAAATCCATCATCAGCAAGATGTGCGTCTAAACTTCACTATTGGCCTTGTTGCTGGTCCAATTATTGGCTTTCATTGGAGTCGCGCAGTCAGAATATAACGGTATCCTTTATCCGACAATGCTTTATCCGGCAACGCTTTATGTGATCTCGCTGTTGATTTTTCCGGTTTCGTTCATTCGGTTTGATGAATTGTGTCCAAGATAAAATTGCCATAATTCTTTCGACACGTCCAACCCATTCCCGACATTCTTTTAATTTCACAAAATATAAAATTATTAATCATTTTTTAAACCATTTTCAGAGCAGGCCCCAAGTGCAGTGCTTGATGCCCACGCCGAACTGTTCAAGAAGAATTGTCAGGCGCCAACAGATCCGGAAATGGCCATTGTGCCAAATTCAAGGCCAATTTATGGCACAGATGGAGGAGTTGTAGAAGCATTGTGCTAAGAAGTGAAGAAAGTGTGAATGATGGATGGTTGTTGTGATTGGGGAAAAGCGGACCATTTAAACACATTATCCAATGATTATTATTGATTGATTCATCCAATTCAGCTTAATGGATTGATTCTTTTGGATAAACGATTTTCTGTGGAGAGACAAAAGGATTGTTTTTTTCGCAAATATAACACTACGAAACGGCAATTCTATTAAAATGGGGATTAACTAAACCAAAAAGAACAAAAGAAATTTTATAAACATAAAAACAATTGCAAAAGTGCCCGTGGTTTTTGAAAAAGTCTCTCATCAAAGTGAAAAAAATATGAAATGAATCGGATGTGTAAGAAGATTCCGATCTGAATACGCTTTATGTGTTGCCTTTCTTCCACCGTATTTGGCAAATTAAATTTGCGGTTGAACGACCAATTGAACTTAAAATAAATACATAACTTATTTTTTGAATTTTCATCATATGCAAACATTTTCTATCCTCCGTTTTAACGAAAATTTTTGCACGACAAAATGGGCACGTGTTATGGTCACTATTAAACCTGGTAAAAAAAGAATGAATTGCAATGCTGGAGGAAATATGGTGTTAAATTTAATTTTTGTTTTACCAAGAAGTGATGCAGTCAGTGTGGAAAATGTGCTAAATTTAATTAAAAAAAGTATTTAGGTATGTACATATGCATGTTGCACTCGATTTGAAAAATCACCCGATTTGAAATCTGAAGAACATTGCCAAACTGGGGTTCAAAACAGCCGAACTTCTAATTGTTTTCGGGAAATGATTTTAGGCCCCATGTCGAACAAGTCTGTAAAATTTCCGGTTCAATGTTTATTCGAACATGTCAAAAACGTTCAACAAACTTTTTCGAAGTTTGAAATCAGCTTAAATGTTTGTTCATGGTTTTGAACATGTTCACATTAACATAGAAACCTGAAATTTTACAGACTTGTTCGAATTGCAATATAGAACCGCATCCCCTACTTAGTTTCGGGTTTTGAATAGCTTATGCAATGTTTGTTAGAACTCACCAATATTCGCAAGAATGTGAAAATTAAGCTGTTTTGACTGGAAATTGACCAAATTTTTGGTAAAATCGATGAAAAAGGGGGGTTAAAAACCTAATCCACATTGATAAAACTCTCCAAAAGAGAATAAAAATCAAATAAATTTGAAAAATGGTCAAAATTTGAGAAATTTCAATGATTATATTATTGGTTGAAAAAATCGTGACTTCCGGATAGTCAGGACCTTTTTGGGATCCGGAATTCCCATATCCCAAAATTTCGCCTTTCGTCTAAATCCGACGAGACCAGCTTTTAACAGCCACCTACACATTTTGTAAACACTGACAAAAGTACTGACATTTGCGTTGCACGGCAACGGGTGAACAACTTCTCCGGGCTCAATGTCATCCTTACAAATTGCACATTCGGCCTTCTCCGCTCCATCTGCTACTTCCGGTATTGTATACTTCGGAAATTTGCCAAAAAAATTCATGAGCTCTTAATGAATGAAGTGAAGTTGATATTTAAAAAAGGTATTTTTGTGTTTGGAAAGAATGATAAAAATTGACAAGAAATGTTGAGACCAAGTTTGTAAAATTTGTATCAAAAAAACTTCAGAAAAAAGGAACGACCCAGCACCAACACCAAGGCTTTACCAATTTGCCCATTTCGTGGAAACCCTATTGAAGAAAACCAGGTGTCCATGGGTTTCGGAATGAAACTTGGTGGCTGGATAGTGCACCCATAGGTTCTTAAAAAAGTGGTGTTATTTTTTGCTGAATGAGTCCGAGTGCCAAGATATGAGGTGCCAAATAAAACGAGCGGAGCATAGGCACTGTGATGAAATATTTACATAAATGCTGAATTTATGGTGATTAGTGTTTATGTTAATTTGTGGCACTCGTCGGACTCATTCAGCAAAAAATAACACCACTTTTGTTAAGAACCCAGCAAGGGTGCTCTATCCATCCACCAAGTTTCATTCAAACCCCATGGACAAATGAGAACCGTCCTTTGTGAGGATTTTCATGGACGATTGATGACTTATTTGAATAAATATTAAAGCTTACAAAAGAGCTTGAGATTTCCTCCGCAAAAGCTAATGGTTCTATGAAAAAAATGAGGGCAAAAAAAAAGGCAGTAGTCCAGCAGTCCGAATAAAACCCACCAAAAACATATTTTTATTTCCCCCCCCCCCACGAAATGCAAACTTTGGGCTATTCCATTATCAGAAGGCCTACATTTTCCAATTTTTTCTTTTGCTTTCTGTTCATTTTATGGTAATTCAATTTTCAACTCACTCATCAAACAATGCTTCTTACCCTTTTCGATCATTTCATCGTTTTTTTGATCGCCAGCATTTGTTGTCGCCGGTCGCATACATTTTTCAATTGAACTGCGAATTTTACTTATGGCAACACTAATTATAATTGTTATTGCGAAAAGCAGAAGAAAAATTCCAAAAGTGCTGAGAAAACGCTTTCTTCTTCTGCTGCTCCTTTTTTTCTGCTTATTGCCCTTTTTTGCTAAAAAAATGACCCAATTTTTCTGAAATATACGGTAAAATAAACATAATTAAAAATGTCGGGACGTAATTAGATAAAGAATGCATTTTTTAGTCCGAATTCTATGCTTAATGAATTTTCGATAAATATTTTTAGATTACATTCGATGGCCGATCCAACACTGCTGTCTTCGTCCTCCAATGCCGTAAGAAAAAGTTGCAACAATCGCTTCGCCTTCGGTTTGCCGCTTTTGTCTTTTGACATAACGCATTTTGTGTCATTGCTTTGTGCGCTTCGCTTTTTATTTTCACGACTTTCGTCTGTTAACATTTTTATAAGCGCTGCCAATGTTCGATTTCGGTCCATGTCTTTCAATGGCACAATTTCTGTTGTCGGAATGCGTTGGCGTTTTGCCAAAAATTTAATAGTAAAACGCAAATAGTTTTTCAGCGCCGTTTCCAAAATTTTTCCTAATTAGTATTTACTTACTCATTAATTGGGTACTTCCGGGTTATGGTACACCCCCTCAAAAAATTTTCAAAATTTGTAATTAGGGGTTTTCAATGGTGCTGATCACGAATATGACATTAATTTTGACATCTG
>JAKKIK010002028.1:0-12976 GCA_024500135.1 Heterodera carotae
GGTAATACGGATAGTTAGCCTTAGCATTGATAATACGAATTTATCTGCTGCTAAAGATTTATCTGCAGATTTTTAGCATTGTTAATACCAGCATCAGACTTGGGTTAAGGGGATGGGGACAAAGGCCCGTATCCAGAAAAAATTATTGGGGAGGGAGGGAGAATTTCTTAAGGAAAATCAGGAAAACATCAAAAAAGTCCCAGCGGGATTATTCCTTTCTCGAATTCCTCACGAAAAACCAATTTTAACTCAAAGTCTCGACGGCGCATGTCGACTCCGCCGGGCCCTTTCCTAGGAAGAATTAGTTCTACCTTCGGGTTCGAACAGTTCGGTTTTTTCCATTTCGGGAAGGGGGGGGGGAGAATTCCCCCCTGGATACGGGCCTGCCTCCATACCTACACTCATGATAAAGACACTAACTCCGGATTCGAATTCGACAGCTCCTTATTTTTAAAGAAAACTGTAGGTCGTGTCTTTTGTCTAATTTGGCTAAATGCAGCAAGTACCTTTTAGTGATGTTTTGAAACTTTAATTTTGCAAAAAAATGTTTACCAACCAAGGTATTACCAGAGAAAGAATGATATTCTTATTTAATTAAGAATTCACCCTTATGTTTGGCACTTTTGTCTGCCGACAGCACTCCTGTGCAAAAAGATGTCCCACAATGACAGTTAGGAACAGGACGCCCGTCCGCCTGCATATTGTAATCAAAAGACAGCTCCTCCCCAATGGAAATGTTCCTTTCGGCAATTAGCACCAAGTGTAAGCCAAATTCACTCTGGATCTGCTGAATTGTGCAGTTTGGGCTGCATGAGTGGTTCACATAACTGACAGGCAAAAAGGAAAGAAAGATGCACAAAATATCGTCTGACAAAACACCAACCGCATGGCGTTGCCATAAAACTGCGCGTCGATGGACCGACGTTCGTCCAATTCCATAACATAATATTGGGCCTCGTGCGACTGTAACTCAGCAATTCGCTCAACTCGACGTCTTCCCTCCTCATTGCTGATCACTTCACCGACATACTCTCCGACGAAGCCGCCCTAAATGGTATGAAAAGACAAATCCAGCAGGAAAAACTCACAGGTGGAACATTCTCAAGCGCAATTGCTCCGTATCCCTTGCCCGGGAAAAACTTTATTTCAACTTCGATACAGTTGTTGCCATTGCTTATGCATCTGTTGGCACAGCCGAGGTTAAAGTCCTCTCCACAGCCCTTCGGACATTCTTGCAGCAATGTTCGATTAATGCAATTGCTGGACGGCCCACATCGGTCAGGCCCATTCGGACAATTGCAAAAGTCGGGCACCAACAGACGGTCGCTTTGCGTTTTTAATTCAGGCTTGGAATAGTAGTTACGCTAAAAGAATACACAGATATGGCCGAGCACCCTTTTAATACTTGGATTCGCTTGACCATCCGCTGTCCGTTGCTCATTTCCTTGTCGGGAATTTGGTCCGGTTTAAGCGGTCTGTTCTGTGGGTTATTCTTCACCATGTATTTTTGCGCTTCGCTCCATTCTAAAAATTTTTTTGGTAAGGATTAAGTTCTACAATATAATACCGTCAAAAATATCCGATGTGTGTGCTTCGCTCACAAAGAAGAAATCATGATCAGTCATTGCAACAATTCTACAGATATGGGGAATGGCATTACTAAATAATTTTTCTAAGCAAATAGTACCGATTGTGTGATAAAAGGTTGTAAAATATACGGCCTTTATATGGCAACCTAAGAATTGAGAAATAAATAAATAAACTTAATCTCACGGACAGCAATCCAAAAACCTACCATTTGACACACAAATACCCAACGGAACCCAGCAGCGGATTATTTTTTTCCGGAAATTCATCGTTGGACACCGTTTGACAGGGATACCACCATCTTTAATGTAAATGTCGCAATTAATTACTGTTACCGTTGGGACAACTTACTGTCTTGAAAAGCGTCCCATTGCGTAGTCACCTTCAGAAAATACAATGAAAAAACTTGTGGTATCAATCGCCATACCATAACGTACAAAGTCGAACATCTCACACCAATGGCAGATCACTAGGCGAAGTTCGTTTTCCATGTCATTCGGCCCCAACTGCTGTAGCTTGGACTCATTGTAACATTTCAAATGAGCCGACCGAAAGCAATTTGTGCATTTAATTAATTCATCTGAACAAAAATAACTGTTATGTGGTAAAAAATCTTGCAATTTAAATTGTAAACCTGGCGATTCCGGTTTTTGCTGGCAATATGCACAATGCCTTAAATGGAATGCCGGACAGTCAGGAAAGTCGACGTGACGCGGACAGGTAATCTCATTTTTAGAGTCAGCAGAACATCCACCTGATTGGCAAGGAGAGTAAAGAAATTCGAGGATGACACTTCTTCAAAAAATGCTTACAAGGAACGCAATCGCGATGCCAAGCCAACTCACACTGATCACAAGTGATCAGAGAAGTTCCTAAAAATAAACAATCTGTCGCCTAAAAAACATCAGTTTTGAATGAGTCACTTTATTAGATTTGAGCCAAGTACGGTTTATTTGAAGAACATAATTTTTGAATGTTTTTGAACGATGGCATCAAAAAAGCAGATAATTGAATGGTAAAACCTGCAAAACAACGTGATCTGTTGTGATCCGAAAAACAAGCGGTACAGTGATGTCGTGAGCATAATATTCCAGGACGATCCGCCCGTCGTTCCATGAAATTGTATGTGTAGCCACCGATTGAGCTGTTGCGCGCGCATAGCAAGTGAAAACGAGTAGAACAACCAGACATTGAGCATTTTTTCATTTCAGTACCATCTTTCAGCCCACATAAATAACAGAAGGTTCCTCGGAGTCCTAAACAAATGGACTTGTCCTAAAGCACATTGCCTGAGAAACTTTTCGGGAAGAAATCACGGTGAATTGCACGAAGGCCATTTAAGCAATAAATTTGGTTCTTTCGTGCTGCATCAATTGCGTAGAAGGGAAGCTGTTTATGGTTTTTTTCTAAAACTAAATTTTACAAAATGTAACTTAGGTAAAATATTAAAAAAAAAACCTTCATTTGCTTTTCTGGACTTCGGCTTGCTCAATTTTAACAGCGGTAATTCAGGTAAAATGAAATTGTCTTCCCTTCCGTTCAATTTCTTCTTTAGCAACTTTGCATTCTTGTTCATTAACAAATCAAGTTTTTCCTCTAAGTATTCTTGCACATCCTTCTTAATGAGTCCTTCAATTGCCTTCCCATTGTTTTTTTTGCTATGAAGTACATTTGTGACATTGTTAAGAGACTGACGATCAGATGTAGCATTAACAGTTGGCACTGGTTTTTCATACATTAAACAGCTAAAATGTACACTGGCGGAAAAGTCTTGATGAATTTGGATAAATTCTGAAAATTTTAAACCGTATTTATAAGAAACACATACAGTCTGTTCCAAAATTATAGGTTCAAGAATTTTTTCTTTACTTCCGATGGACCAATCGGTCTGAAATTTTTACCACATATACCTCCCACAATAATATTAAGATACAGAAAAAAAATACAAAGTGTAGAAGAAATTTTTTTAACGAATTTTTTACCGAAAATTGCCCCAAATTTTCTGTTCCATAATTATAGGTTCAAAACTTTGATCACTAGTAACTTTTTTTTATGGACGAAGCAAAAATCTGAAAAAATTCATGAAAATAACTTTTGATACTGATTAAAAAAGATAATTGCCCCAAGTTGATTAGACGTCTCCTTCATGGGGATCCGGAAACCCCAAAACAGCCAAAATGGGGAAATTTCAGGAAAAAAATTCCGGATGGCCTGGAAAATTTTTTTTGAAAAAAATGAATATGGCGGACAGAAAGCCAACACAACAAAAGCGCCAGGCTCTATGACGCTTCCCCATGGAGGGAGGGGACCACTTTGCAAGTTTCGCCAATTTTCTTAACTTTTAAGTGTAAAATGGCCATTTTTACCGTACTCAAAATTCAGGTATTCCGCCCTCCATGGGGAAGCATTATAGAGACTAAAACTTTTGGTATGTTGTAGGGTATTGTGTCATTGGATTCTTCCTTCAGCACGCGTCGCTTGCCCCGATCACTCTGCTTCCTCCTTCCTCCCCCGATCTCTTGCGCATCACGTAGATGTATTGGTTTTTCGACCAAAGTGAATTTGGGCTCAGAAAAAATTTTTGAATACAGTATACTAGCAAACTTTTGGGCGACGTATATCGACCAGCCCAAAATCTCTCCCATTTGCCTTTGGGTCTGCCCCCATGGCTTAAAGAACGTATTTGGCCTTGTTCTTGCTCAGATAATTTAGTACCTCTCAAAATTTTGAACCTGTAATTAGGAACAGCAAATTTGGGCAATTTTTGGTAAAAAATTCATAAAACAAAAATTTCTTCTACACTTTGTATTTTTTTTTGTCTGTATATTGTGGGAGGTATATGTGGTAAAAATTTCAGCTCGATTGGTCCATCGGAAGTAGGTGAACACAGCGTATCGAAAAACGAGATGTGTGACAATAAATAGAGAACGCCAGAGTAAAATACAAATCTTTTCCTCTTATTTTGGCGTTCTATTTCTTTATCTCTGTTTTTATTAATTAATAAAAATACCATTGCACACTTCGATACTCAAAACTTTTAATGCATACTCAAGATCTACTTCAATCTTTCACTATCGATAGAAAAAAAAAATTGCGCATCGAGTGATGCATTAAGTTTTTCGATTTATGCATTGGGTTTCGAGAAATTGGTTAAAATGTCAAATTTTTTCTTTTTCTCTCGTTTTGGCGTACTATTTCTTTATCTCTACACGTGAAAAGCATCACATACTTTGATGCGCATAACTTTTTTTTAATATATCCGATTCACTTTATATTTGTAACATTACTAGATAACAAAATCCTACATCGAATACAGCTATTTTTATATGACGTTTAGCTTTTTTGCTCGAGTTACAGGTTAAAAACCTGAAAATTTCAGGTTTTTCATACCGTTTGTTCAAATTTTGGAACCGGGATTCAGAATATCGAAAATATGAGTTTAGATTCGTGATCAGAGACCCTGATAATATATAGAAACATGTTTTAATCTTTGAAATCCAAGAATTTTTTGTCTGCTTTTTATCCATTAAAAAATAACATTAAATGCATATGCATAACAAGGGATTCGAACCCACGACCAATTTTGGTGACTGTCGCAGAGACCACTAGGCCACAATTCAAATCTTTATTGTCGTTGGAGCCCAAAATCGAAACGCTGAGTGAAGTGAAGAAAAAATTCTTGAACCTATAATTTTGGAAGAGACTGTATTATTGTCTAAACTTAGTCGGCAAACTATTTTTTTAAACGATTTTTACCCTTTGAATTTTCACAAAATTTACATTTTCATTCTATGTACCAAGACTTTTTTCCGCCAGTGTAGCTTTAAGTACGAAATCTCGCTGTTCAAGAATTTGTTAAGAGATTGTTTGGAATATGTTTTGGGGGAAAGGGTAAATTCAGCGTTCGGCGCCAGGACGATTCAGCGCCGCCGATTCGGCGCCGAATGGAAATTTTTTGAAAACCTTTACAATAATTTTTTTTTGTAAATTTTCAGATTTCTTTAAATTTTTGCTAGGCTATGCCTAGTTAGGGGAATTTTTTCTAATTCTAAAAACTTGGTTAAGCCTAGCATAGGCATATCCTAGCAAAAATTAAAACAAATTTGAAAATTTTACAAAAAAAAAACTTCTAAAGGTTTTCAAAAAATTATCCTCTGGCGCCGAATCGTCCTGGCGCCGAATCGTCCTGGCGCCGAATCGTCCTGGCGCCGAATCGTCCTGGCGCCGAATCGTCCTGGCGCCGAATCGTCCAGCGCCGAATCGGTGGCGCCGAATTTATCAAACTGTCTCAACAGTTTATTTTGTCCTGGTTCGGGGTTTCATATTGTGCGCGGGCGAATTTTTTTTAACCCCAAAATATGTTTCCGAATTTTAAGCATTATTTTGGATCGGGACCACAATTCTTTACCCAATTGCCGCCGCCATTATCTGTTGATCAATATGAGCACGGACACGATGTCTAGTGGCGGGACCAAAGTAAGTTTTTCAGCTTTATTGAATTTGTTTATTGTAAATTTAGTCGGCAAGCTATTGTGCGGTTGACTACGGGCTAGTGTTTGTGCAACGACTGCTTATTTGTTTTTCCGCTCTTATTGGGTACGATTTGGTGTCAGCTCCAATTGATTTTCCACAATTGGTCCGCTTCAGCAGTTTGCATTGGCATGCAACACAATATTTATGTACATTTGTTTTTTCAGTTTCTCATTGGCTCTGTGATGCGAATCGTCCGTAACTTTTTCTTCGTCACCAAAGCAGTCCGAAAATGGCTCGCCATCAATTACAATGACGGTGTTATTCCCGAGCCGCCCGTCCGTTGGGATCGTCCTGTTCGCTTGACACGCCGTTCGACTCCGTTGGATTCTTGTGTGAACAGCCAGTTGAGCGTGGGCCTCAATCACTCGCCGATTGACCATCGCTACAGTTAATGTTGTGTGATTATGAGAAGAATTAAAACCCCTTCTTCAGAGTCGGTGAAGAATTATGACCTCGCTACCGCTTTGAAGGAGCGTCACAATCGCAGTGAGGGCATTGGGCATCGCTATTACGCAGACAGTCACTCATCCGATTTCCTTGCACACTCGTCGTCGCTTAGCCTTCGGTTCCTTTTGCATGAACTTGCAAAGAGTTTTACTGGATGTTTGGAGGACCCCGACGAGGAGATGAACACGCCGCACCAGAAAGCAATTTCGTCGTTTCAGGTACAATAGAATTAAATTGGTTAAGTGATTGGGCTCTTATACAGTTTAGGCCCCACAAAATTTTTTTAAACATTTGCCATATAATACCAATTTTTACATGTTTTGAGTGTCGCTATGATCACGAAAGATGCCATTAACATCCAAATCGAACAAAAGTCGAAAATTCTAATTTTTCAAAAATTCACATTTATTGTCAAATATCAATTCGAATGCACAAACCGTAATGAAAGAAACACAGCATTACAATCCCCAATGTTTCCAAAAACCATTTTGAATCGGAAAGGCGAACGTCGCTCAACTAACGGCCAATTAGTGTGCATTTGAGATTTGGGCAATAAATGTTGATTTTTTGAAAACTGGTTCGACTTTTTGTTCGGGTTTGGAGTTCGTAATGGGTCGCAAAGGATGTGGGAGTCGTGATCAGCAACACTTAAAACCCATAAATTGGTATTTTTAGGAAATGCAAAAAAAAATATGGGGCCTAAACTACTATATCTATTTGAAGGCCCGGGCTCTCTACAATGTTTTTCAATCCTTGTCTAGGGGGGGATTCAAGGGAGAGGGTCTTCAAATAGAGGGGGGCCTTCAATTTTCCGATAAACAAAAGCCTTTAATTCCAAACATTATCCGTCCGTTTATGTATTCTATGAAATAATACTTTAACATGTATTTTGTTATCCTCATCCACCCACCCCACAAAAAAAATTCTTTACAGAATGTTGGTGGGAAGACATCAGATAACCGTCGCAGGAACCAAATGGTATTTATCACATTCTTTTCATACCAAAAACTCTTTCACACAGGTTGTGGAGTCCGTTCTGGAGAATGATGTTGAACAAAAACAGAATGCAAACTTATCGCGAGTGCCGTTGCCCGTTCCGAACTTTGACGAAACCGCCGCTGTCTTTTATCATTCGTAGGCTCTGTCCCTCATCCGATTTTTCTGTCTACATTTTTTTCCTGTTGACTTTTGGCATTTTTCTGAATTGATCTGATCACTCCTTCCCATTAATATGCCCTTTTGATGACTTTTTTTCATAAGTATATAGTGTAAATTTTTATGCGTGGATGCCATTTTCTGAGCACTTAATTGATGTGCATATGTGCACCCGATTTTGAACCAAAACCAAACTTTGGGAATTACAATTGCTTCAACTGATTTCTAAGGTTTGTCCCCGTCAAAAATTTATGGTAAAAAGACGTAAAAACACATTTCCACTGATCACTAATCCGATCAATTTTGCACAATTCCGAATCCCTGACCCGAATTCGAACCACAAGTCGAAAAGCAATGTTTATAAAATCAATTTTTCTCGCCAAAATAAATTAAAACTCGTAAGTGGGAGAAACCGATTTGTATTCTAAAAAAAGTCGATCTTATGGGTGAAAGAGCATTTTTCAGCCAAAGTTAAAAGCATATACCCTGACCTACAAAAGAGTCCAGGAAAGAATTGAGCATTAAACCGAGTGAGTATGATGGATCGAGCTGAGATGTCAAAAATCTAGTTTCCAAACAGACGTTTCAGACCTTATTTGCTGAGGTTAAATGGATACGAGTGACTGGTCCAAGGAAGAGTTGGGAATGGAAGAAAATGCCCGTCAGAGAGGCGCGAGATTTTGCCGAAATTCTCGCCTCGTTCATACTTTTTTGCCATCTCGGGTTAGTGCTTTAATGATCAGTTTTGGGCTGGTTTTGGTTATTTTTTGCATGTTTTAAACCGGTTCAATGAAGAAGCAAAAGGGAGGCTAAATGCTCTCTTGTTCTTTTTTATTCATTCCCTTCTCTTCCAATTAATTGCCTTTATCCCTATGAGAAACGGGGATTAGAAGCTTCATGCTATCAAATTGATCTACTTTTATGAACATCAACACATGTATGTATGTGATGATCAACATTTACTTTATTTTTTATTGTTTTTTTTCTGTTTCATTCGGAAGAGAAATATTACCCAGTAAAATGCAGAAATTGCGATCAATTTCTGATTGCATTGCTTTAGCGGTTTGCACATGTCGAGATTGGCACGGCGGATGTCGGCGGTATGGCGAGAGTTGGACTGATAATGGCATTTGGGTGTATCGATGTGACATTGGGTGTTTTTAGTAACATAATTTGTATATTTTATTTATTCAGAGCAACAAATTCAACTTTTGAAGGCTGTCAAATCACTTCAAAATCGGGGGAAGTTCATATAATTCAGACGGGAAACAATGAGACGGTGGATGGGTTTTGGGTGAATTGTGAAAGGGACGAAATACGGCAAAAATTGGAAATTGGTGAATTTAAACAAAAAGTTTATTAAATCCTCGGTTACCATTCAGTTTAATTAAGAGCCAAAATGTGTCGTTGACGGAGAATATAAACGCATCGGAGAAACCTTTCGAAAAGGCATTTTCCAATGGATTTGCATGGAGAACGGTCAACTGGTCACCGGTAATACAGTACTTAAGATGTTAGGACTTGGTGGAATATTGTGTCCGTTTAAGGTTGCTATTATCGGAACGAAACGGGTGAATGGAATTTGTTGAAATTGGGTGAAGTGATCGTTGACGAGGGGAGCATTTCGTACAGTTGCGACCGTTACAGACAGCGTCCGGGGGTGGTTCAATACCATTCTGAGGTACAGCGACTTTGTGCAAATTGGTAACAGACGCAAAAATGGCAGTCGCCGTTTGCTTTTTTTTTAGATTCGCAAAGATACGTTTCGCCACAATTCTTCCAACAAAGGGAGCAACAAAATGGTGATCGACTTTGTTGACAAACGTTTGAAGAATATGCCGACCGAATGGGCACACCAAAATGTGCCATATTTTATTGCGGAAATGCCGAAAAATAATGTTCACATACGATATTTGTCCGCTAGCAGAAAAACCTACACAACACAACACGACATGGCCCATAATATATTCACTAAGAATAACAAAATAGCATAAAAATGGAAAGCCATTTCTTGACAAATTCCATTATTATTCCTAATAAAATTCACTGAACTTGGTAAGAGCAAAAAGAAAAATGGTCGCCGCCACCGAAGGATTTGTATATTTTTAGAAAAAAACAACCCCAAAGATTGATTTTTCATTTGCCCAAATGGAATTCGTTTAAATGCCATTTCCTTGTGCTTATAAATGCATAACTTGATAATCGATTGAACACTTCAAGAGCATTCCGTCGCTTCTGGGACCTTTTTTTCTTGGCCGTCACATTTTAAACAAGACAAAAAAAAAAGTCAAATATTTTAAAATTTGCCTAATAATTAATTCACTCAGAATCCAACCCTCCAAATTTCATCGTTTTTTGCCAAATTTTGAGAAAAGCCTCAGAGTTGGGAATGTGCCGCTTTCTTTTCGTACTCTTGACTAAATCAATTTGTGAGGATGGAAATGGAATGGGCACAAATGGGAAGGGAATGTAAAGGAAGGACATTGGAGGGTGGAAGTTGTCAGCAGAGGCAGCCAAAAAAAAGAGGGAATTCCGTCCACGGCACACTTAAAAAACCAAAGCAAAAAAATAATATTAAAAATTAAATCCTTCGATTGCTTTACCTCGATCTGTGTGTTAATCTTCCGTCAGCTTTGCATATGTTTTTTTTGTCTTCTGGCGGATTGTCCTTTTGTCTGTTCCGATTGCTAATTACGGAGAGGCTTCTCGGCTTTTGCGTCGCTCAACCGAAGGAATGTCCCGTGCGAGTTTTTTCGAATTGGCTAATGAGTGGAAAAGGGTCAAATGAGGTGGGAAATTCATTTTTGTACACCGCTTCATTCTGGCAAATAAAACAGACTTCGAACCGATTATTCCGACATTTTGACACAAATTCGGACAGTCATTTGGGCCAAGGCTCCACCGAAATGCCATGGCCAAACAATACGGCTTTTCTATTCAGTGAACACTATGAACCGGACGCGGAAACTAATTTAATGGCGAATTTTAAGGCAATTTAAAAAGATTTACACTTTAAATAGAATATGTATTTTAGTGCCAATTCATTTTTGTGGGCGCGCCAGGCGAAAGAGTGCAAATCATTTTCCATTCTTTCCATTTGAAACAGCAATTTGCGCAGAATTTGCGTCGACGGCAAAATGCGACTTTAAGGCGAGGGGACGGAAAATGCCGTGGCGCCAAATGTTTTTGATTCAGATGTGAAGACAATGACCATCTTTCGGCACACGTATTGGTCAGTCTTTGGGCACTTTTATTCCAATTTGTTCATTGTCACCCTTTAAAAGCTTGCTGACCGAATGTCCAAAATCCACGATTTTTGCGGCGATGAATTGCCGGCCCAATTAATGTCCGCAAAGAATGTGCTCACCCTCACTTATGTGCTCAAAAGTGCCTTTCTTGCTCACAATCCAAGACAAAATGATCGAAAATGGGCTGAAGATGGAGCAGCACCTGAAGATGAACACTTTGGATGGGTGGGCATATTTTGGCGAGCAAAACATTTTTGGATGGGCAAAAAAACAAAGCAATAAATGAAATAATGTCAAAAATAAAATATTATAAAGAGGGAACGGCGGGGAACAAATAAAATAGTAAGCAAAAAAACAGATAGCCGAGTATCGCTTCATCAAGGATTTGGGTTCTCAGCCAATCGAAGCAATTCCATCGGACGGCATCGGTAAGTTGCATTTGGATAGCCTTGAGAACAATCATTTTGTTGTTGTTGAAGAGTGTTCCTTCGTTTTCAACGGCACAATCAAAAAGACAGGCAATGTTTGGAGTCCGAATTATCCGGGTGATTTTTGTGATGCGATCTTTTGGCATTTTCACTGTGTTTATTTTTTGTGAGGCTTTTACCCACGGAATGTCGACTGTCAATATGTGTTCATCGGAAGGCCGGGCCAGAAGGTGTACATCACTTTCGAGTTGGTCCATCCGTCTCCCATTTTTAGCTTTAGTCATCCCCAAAATTCAAAATTACCCCAAGGTATTTTGACGTCGAAGGCTATGCACAGTAAGCGACCAAAACGATTTGAAGCGTTTAAACGCCCGCGCATCGATTGATCGAAACACTTTTGGCATTCATTGCCTTTTTTTAGTTGTGAAGAAGCGACACAAAGTGACTTTGTGCTGTTCAGCAATTACAAAACGAGGGACAGGTGAAACAACAACAAAAACAACAATAAACAGTTGCAAGATTGGGTATCCTTTGAACAAAATTCATTACAATTTACAGAACAAATCGTCGCTTCTGCGGACATTTGAGGCCCAAAGGCGCCGTGCAAAGCGAAGCGAATTATTTCCGAATGCAATTTCACACAAATGGTACGGTTCGCCTTTGGCAGCACTGCTTGAAGTATTGGCCCAAAGTTGAGATCGGATGAAACAATTAATTGATCAATAAAATTAATATTAGTATTGTTATTGATTATCAGTTTTTACATTGCTGGTATTGTTTGATGACCAACTAATGATCAATGAATTGATCAATTTAGTTGGTTGATCCGATTGCCCGGTCTTTATTCATTAGGGTTCTGAATCAATGATCAGAGTAATTTTTGATCATTAAAAGGAGCCGATATATTCCATGAAAATGTTTGAACTAAAATGAAATTGATATTTCGAGGAAGCAGTTTAGGGTTAGATCAACTCTTTTAAGGAATTTTCGATGGCACTGGGTTCTACGCTCGCTATCAATTTTTACATGAAAGTTTGTTCCATTTGTTTTGGTGGCATTTGACACAAATTTATTTTTATGCACAGAGCCATTGAAAAGCCGAGCAAAATTGGCGTCAAAAAGCGGAGGGACGAAAAGGAACGAAAATTTAACAATAAAAAGTGCCATTTTTGTGTTAATATCTGCTGTTTTTATTCGTTTACTGTTAATATAAAATAATTATAAAAAATAAATAAACAAAAGTTATTTTGAAGGGAAAAGTAAAAGGAAAGCATATTTTAACAAATGAAAAGATGAGCTGATCCATAAAAAAAGAAGCATCAACAGAGGGCCTGGGTAGTTTGGGCGCCGCCGTTTGGGCGCCGACGTTTGGGCGCCGCCGTTTGGGCGCCGGGGACGTTTGGGCGCCGCCGTTTGGGTGCCGACGTTTGGGCGCCGGACGTTTGGGCGCCAAAGAGAAAATTTTCAAGGACGACGTAATGATAGAATTTACACGCAAAAAGGAGCATGCGAAGACGGAGCAAGTAGTGGGGCGCCCGAGCGAGCGAAGGGTTGCGAGCGCCTGGTTAATGTCGGGCC
>JAKKIK010002029.1:0-12973 GCA_024500135.1 Heterodera carotae
CGAAAATTTCGTAACCTCACTAGGTAGCGAAGCTCCCGAAGCGCTTTAGCGCTTTCCCAAAATACACCCTCACGCATGCTTACGCCCCCTAGTTTATTTATATATTCATTGGGCCGCCCATTCATTCCATGTAATTTTCACATTTTTTTACATCGGTCGGATGAGCGGGTCATAGGGATAATGAAAAGTTTGGGAGGGGGTAAAAAATGGCACATTTTGATGCAGATATGACAGGAATAAAAAATATATTTTTTCGAAAATATCCAAATTTTATTTAATCATTTTATTTACTGAATATAAAAAAATGTATTTAAATAGAATAAATATATTTTACAGAAAAATAACCTAAATTAAATTTACTCATTTTTATCAACTGAATTTTGGAAAAATGTGCCCACTCCGCTGAGGGCTCTTTTCGACTTTTGTCTTCCCACGGGGGACGGTAAGGAGGAAGAAGCAAAATGTTCACCAGCACCATATAAATAGGTAGATACAATAGATGTTCAGCAACAGAATTGGCCATGGAGAAAATTGGCGAATTTTTGGTGCCAACAATTATAAAATGATAAAAAAAAATGACAATTTTTTTTTGTTCTGAGAAAATTGAAGTGAAGAAAATTGTTCCACAAAAAGTGGTAAAACAAAGGGCAAATGGGCGGCGGCGATCTTTTCTCGCCTTTTAACCAACTGCTCCAGCGAGCGAAATCCATGGGCTGTAAGTAAATGTTTGGGAGGAATAATGAATTGAATAAATGTCCCCCCGGGGGGCGACGGGACGGACATTTGACGAGGCGTAAAGCGTTAAGAGTGGGGAAAGGGTAACAGTTGGGAGAAATCATGTAACATTTGTCAAATTTGTTGCTGATCTTTCAATTTTTAATCACTTTAAAATCAATTTTTCAATAAAATTGCGTTGCGCGAATGCTTCTTCGCATTCGCGCAATGTTTTGTTGTTGTAATTTGAATCTCATTATAAATGCATTATTTTGAATGAAAAATTGCAAATATGTCAAATGACCAAAAAACGAATTTAATTGGATATTTTAGATACGAATTTTCTATTATTAATGAATAAATTTGATGGCATCTTTTCTCTTTTCTACGAAAATAAGCGAAGAAAATAGAGAAAGCTACTTCTACTTATTAGAACCTAAGCCTGATTAGCACCGTTCAGCTTATTTGTAATTTTTAATTCTTTAAAACAAAATTTGAAATAAATAAATTCTCAAAAAGTTCCATACAAAATAAATTGTTTGAAGCATTCAAAGTGGGCCCACGCCCGTCCGCACAATTGAATTGGGCGCAATTAGGCGGCACAAAAAATGGCTGTAAAATATTAAATGGCCCACCAAACATTAGGCAAAAAAGCGAAAATGAAAAAAAACAATGTTTGCTTTTGCTGATGAATGAATGAATGTGTGGCTGCCGTCGTCCCCTCATTAATCAAAGTGCCCATTCATCGCCGCCATTCCTTCATTAATGGGAGGACGGAGGGGCGGGGGGGGGGACACCACGGCATTGGCATTTGTTTGATGGTGGTGGTCGTTTCTTGTTCCAGTGCCCCTCCCTCACCACCGCCACAAAAATTGACAAAAGGGTGGTGGTTGGTTGCTTGGACGGACCACGAAAAAATTATAAAACATTTTCAAAAAGTAGGTAGGCAAAACAAAAAAATTAAAAATTTAGTGGACCGGACCTGATAGTGGTCTCATCTTAACAGGTCCTATTAATCCTTCGTAACATAATATAACATTGGATTTTGGCGATCTCTATTAAATATTTCAGTAGGATTTAAAAGTTGCGCTTATTTTCAGCAAAATTAAAATCTATCAACAATTTCAACAAAAAGCCTAATTTGTGTGGAAAGTTTCTCAGAAAGACTAAAGAACATTAAAAGCCTTTTTGTATGCATAAATCTTCAGGTTGGAGCCTCAAAGAAATTGCTTTGGCGCAGGTGAACCTATTGTAAAATGTCAAATTCAAAAACGGCACAAAGGTTGAAGAAATGCACAAAATGTTGCGTGACATATACAGACGTCATAGACGAAATAAAATGCCTATTTTAAGAAATTAAAAATTTGTTTGTATGTACTTTGATCAGACCGAATTTGGACATCAAAAGTCATTAGGGTACGGCAAAAATGCTCAATGCAAATTGAGTTATAAATTTTCCAACTTTTCGGATCGACGCGTAACAGTTTTTTATGTCACAATTAAATTTCGCTGCTGAAAAACAGTTTACCACCAAATTTTCCATCTTTTCATTGCCCCTAACACGGTCCTTGGCTAAATCAATTAGTGGCATTCATCATCATAGAGAGCTGTGCTGTCGACGACGACGACATTAAGTTTGAGGCAAACAGAAAAACCCCGAGGGGCACAAAACGGAAGTGGCAGCAAGCAGATGGATTTTAGAGAAAACAGATGGGGGGGGGCATAAATTTAATTGAGGACACAGAAAAGTGAGTGAAAGGGCAGAGGAGGTGAAAAGCACAAATTATTGCTTCAACTTACACAAAATTTTTTATTCGATTTAAATATGTTACAGTAGAGTTAAGACCCGACTTTGACTGGGCCTATTCTTCGACATTCAGAACACCGATCACCAACATTTTTGGGCATATTCTTCGACATTAAGAACACCGATCACCAACATTTTTGGGCCTATTCTTCGACATGACATTTCCGACATTCTTGTCCCTGCAGGATCGGGACTTAACGCCACGTTAAAGGGACATTTTCTTTCTCTGTTGTTGGTATCCGAGAGAATTAGTTTGGCTTTTTCGATATTAAACTCAAAATCCCATACCGGGATCGATCCCGACAACAAATTACCATAGGTACCTATCATTAATTATTCAGCCAGCTTCGGCACCACGCGTTCAATTTTGTCTTTCTAAAGGTTAACGCGTCATGAATTTATTAAATTGACAAATTTAAGGATTGTTAAAAATGAAATCCTATTCAGAGTTTAAACGAATTAAGCTGATAATCGATTATTTGAGTTTTTGTGCAGCGACTCCAAAAATGGATTAAAACGCAAATTTAAGTCCTTAAATTAGTTCGGAAAAGATGAATGATTTCATCACTAAAGTGTCTCTTTTTATTTATAAAAATGTAAAGACGATTTTTTTGACCTTTATTTACTTGTGAACTTAACACTAAAAATTTAAACATTTTATGATATAACATTTTTTAATAAACCGATGGAAAAAAGCCGAAAAATCCAGTTACATAGTAAATTCTAAAATGAGATGAAAGCATTGCATAACAAAGCAAACATTGGCACATCCACAAAATGCATGGAAAAAGGCTTAATTGAAAAACGTTTATTTAAGCTGGCTGCCTACACGGTAATCTGAACTTATTTATTTTAATTTCATTTTCACTTATTGTGCAAATAATTTAAGGCTTAACAGTAGCGAAACAAAAATGGGAAGGCGATGGGCACTTATCCTTCTCAAATGGATAAGTATGTTATGCTTTCAATGTTTAAAATTCAACCGGAACAAATAAAAGCCGAAACAGAATGTAGCGATTTTAAGTATGTAAGCCACAGAATAAAATTATGAATTTAACATGACTTTCTAAGAGTGCATTAATTTAAACAAAAATAAAAATTTGTATACGATATTGGTAAACAAAAAGTTTACAGCAACGGGCACAATTATCAACAGGATGAAGAATGCGATTTGTTCGCTGATGCCGAAAAAAAAATCATATTAGGTACTTGATGTCCAAATGATTTAAAATTTAATAAAATATTTTCAGAAAGCAAAATTTGAGAAAAAAAGAACCCAATCAATTTTTACCGTTCTTGTAACGTAAAAAATAAGCCCAACATCCCTCCCTAAAATAGCCAACTTTTGGAGAGGTTTAAAAAACCCGGGAGCGGGTGAGGGGATCTCTATGAAGGGAGACACGTGCCGTTGTTTCGGCCTCTGGCCTAGTTTTAGGGCTATAACTTTTTTCTTAGTCATCCCATTTTAAAACTCTACTCGAATGCTAAAGCCATTACATTACAAAAGGGGCGGCGACTGAATCCATAGACGAAAAGTCCCAAACTGGTAAGGAAGTACGGTATTTGGAAAAATTTGTATTTCCTTTGGACATTTCGCCAAAGAAATTTAATTTTTAACTTCTAAGTTACGGCTAACAATAAGTCCGGGATTTTACACAATTCCTACATCAATCCGCTTGCATATTTTCCGAAATTTATTTTTCGTTAACAATATTAATTATTTGATTTTATGGTACTTATACTGTATGGTTGGTACGCCACAAATTTTATTTTTTTTTAAATCGTCATAGTTTGCTTAAAAAGTCATTTATATGGTTTTCAGTGACGCTGAACACGATTATGACATCTATTTAGACCGAATTCGAACCCCAGAACCGGATTTGACCTAAGGTCGAAATCACCAAAAAATCGAAAATTCAAATTTTTTCAATAATAACCCTTAAAATTTACTTCATCTTCCCGTGTCTAACAATATAATCTTTCCTAAGCGCTTATTTGTCTTTAAATAATGGATGAATTGAATAACTTCACTGCCGAAAAATTATATGTTGTTACTTTGCATTTGGTTATTATTGAAAAAATTTGAATTTTCGATTTTGGTGATTTCGACCTTGGGTCAAATCCGGTTCCGGGGTTCGAATTCGGTCTAAATAGATGTCATAATCGTGTTCAGCGTCCCTGAAAACCATATAAATGACTTTTCAAGCAAACTATGATGTTTAAAAAAAAATAAAATTTGTGGCGTACCAACCATATAAGTACCGATTTTATTAAATGTTCATCGCTTTGCATGCCGGCGCCGGCTTTTTCGCCGACGCTGCCGAGAAGTACTGCTCGGATGCGCTGAAGCATTGCATCGCCAACAATCGGCGGCGCGACGACCAGGGAAAGCCGAACAAAGTGCACAATGACGGCACTGCTTGTGGTGACATTGGCGGTGGTGGTGGTCAACTCGTCGATGCTGTCATGGTTTCTTCTTACTCTGTGTTAATTTGATTAGGGTTGGTCGCGACGCGAATTTGACTTTTTTTTGGGACCGTAGCGATTTTCAGTTCTTTTTTGGTCCCTTTCGGGTTTCCTTCGAGTCCGGGTTTCGTGTCTTGTTTGAATCTGGGTTCTTCCCTGACTTGGATGCGCTTTTTTAAACCTCGTACCTCCTTAACTTTCTAAAAATTGCAATGCAATTTTATGGCTTCATTTCAACATTTTTTGACCGAATTTGAAGACTACCTCATAATATTTGCCTTAAAAAATCACTTTTGGCCTCAAATGCATTGTTTTTAAACTAATTTCCACCACAGTTTTTAGAGCGTTGCGCTGCGCTGAACTGTGGGCTGGGCTCCAATCTGACCGCGGCTGGCTCGGTAGAGTGTGAAGCGGCTTACATGCACTCGCGGCGGATGGCCTACGGCGCTGTGGCTGTTGTCGGTTTGCTAACAACATAATTTAAATTTGTTTAAAAACAACCCGGCTATAAAAAAATTCTCAAATCCATTCTCTCGCGGCGCCAAATACTGTTCATTTTTCTCAATAAATTACAATACTTTGAAATTTATTGGTGCAACCGATCGGCACCCCGAACCAAGGTCCTATAAATTGCCAACAACAACTTGAATTTGTTTATCATCTACAATTTAATTGTCTCCAACTTGCACTAGTGCAGGTCACCAATTGTGTGCATCCAATTCGTGCCGCCAAAGTGCTGGCCGACCCATACAACGGTGGCGGCTGTTTCTGCACCGACGACTCGAATAATTCGCCGTCGTCATCCGCAGCCACCTCTGCTGGGTTGGTCCAACCGATGGTTTTGGCGGGCCCCGGCGCCGACAGACTGTGCGCATCTCTCGGCATTGGCACGGTGGCGCACAATGATCAACTGAGGACACGCGATGCCATCAAAGAGTTTCGGCACGCCACGCGCGTTGTAGCACTGACGGCTAACACAACGCCGCTGGACATATTGGCGACGCCGGTGAACGTCCGATTGGACACTGTCGGCGGGGTGGCAATTGATGTAAGAAATTTTGGAAAAATTCAAGTTGTGCTTTTAAATTTTTTATTAGGATGAATTTGAAAATAATTTTCATAACTTAATTTTTTTAAATTATTATTATACATTTTAAATAGTTCGATTTAGAACAAAGGACAGTGCGAGGCATGTGTTAGTAGTGGCGGCATTCTGTTGAAGAAGGAGGGCCGAATTGGACACTCAGGTCATTGTGCTAATAGTTTTTTTTTTGTCTGCGATTTTTTAAATTCACAAATATTAGCGCAATTCGGCGCCGCAATTTGGGCCGAACAGCAGCAATGCTCTGCTGCCGCGAGCAACACCTCTGCCGATGGAAACAAACGAATGTCGGTAGCTGTTTCAGTGTCCGGCTGTGGCGAGGCGCTAACGCGGACGCATTTTGCCGAAGCGCTGGCCCAGAAAATTCTATCGATGTGCGTGTGGGTATAAAATTTTTTGCGCGGATTTTGAGATTATGTTTTTTCTGGCCTTTCGGAGTGGGGGGGGGGGGTCTATAGAACCCATCATTGGTTGATTGATTTTGCCCCAGATTTGGCCTACCTATTTTAATGCTCATTTTCCCTCTTGTTTTAGGGATGTCGACGATTTGTCCTTTGTACAACATATCAATCGCTTTTTGGATTCTCATTTTGTGCACTCTCGTCGCCTGTCCTCATTTCCCGCCGACCGTTTGCTGCTGGGCGGACTCGTCGCCATTCAGCACAACAACAACAACCAAAACGACCACCACGACGACAATAATGATGAGGAGGATAATGATGATGGACATGACAATAATGAAGGACATAATGGCCATGATGAACCCCATCAAAACGGTGATCACTATCGTCGTCGCATTTTGTTGCTGGCCTTTCACAATTCCACCCATTTCCCATTCGCTTTTGTTGGGCCCGATCAACACAAAGTCAGACGCTTCAAATCGGAGTCCACAAAAGCTGGACAATTTTCATGCACCTTGTTCTCAATTTAATTTATTACATTTTGTATATGCAGACAGAATGGCCCTGTCGCGGTTGGAAGAGGGGGAAAATTGATTAGCCCTGGGATATTCTCTTCACCACGAATTCAAAGTCTTTTCAATGCAAATTTATTTTCTGTCGAAAGGAGAGAGCCAAGGGGATAGGCAATGGTGAACAAAAGCGATCGCAAATTCCAACTTCTGAGAACGAGTGGGGAGCATGGGGGGAGAAAGCCCTTTTTAACAGCACCTGTGGGGGCGGGTAAAACGATGGGGCTGGGGATGAAAAAAGGGGGAGGAGTCAGATGAATCACCCCGCGGTGGGATCAAAGGGTTTAATTCGCGGGACGCGACAGCCCTCTTTTATAACATTTTGTAAAATTGAAATTATATGTATTGTATAAAGGCCATATGTTATTTGAATGGCTTGTATTTGGAAAAGATTGGGATGGAGTTCCATTAAACGATTCTTTCCCTTTTGTTTTTATTTGATTTTCTTACACTTTCTATTTTAGATCTATAGGGCATTTTTTTTTTTGGTCTTCCTTTTGCGTCAATTTTTTTGAGTGTCACTAGTTTTATGGACGAGACCGCGACGGAGTCAACGCGGGCGCCCTTTGTTATCCCGCAACGTGATGATGATCTGCTGCAGTGCTCAAACACCATCTACTATGTGGAGGAACTGGTCCAGGATGAGGACGAAATCAGAGACGCGATGAAAGGTATGCTGCCTTTTTGGCAGTTCTTTCTGATTATGTTAGCAATCAGGAATCTGCCATTCTCATTAAGTCTAACTCCGGACACCGAATCGAAGACTTGATCGAAATTTTCATTTGATTCCAAATACAAGAAATAGCTACCTTTCCATTATTAGACTTAAATATGAATTTTCGACAAAGTTGAACCAAACATAGATCGCCCAAACTGCAATAGTATTCTATCAATTTATGCAATTCCAAAAAAAAAAGTTGCAGCGTTTCGTCGCGGTGTACATCGCGGCGATTTTGAGCACATTCTTGCACATTTTGATCATTTTTTTCCGCTTGTTCGTACACCGACTTCGGCACACAATCACGGCGATGGTGGTGGCAGTGGTGAAACTTTTGGTGCGAAACTCCGTGTCGAACTCGCCGCATTGCTCATCGATAGTTTGTTTTATGATTTAGCATTATAGTTATGTACTAGTATAAAGACAAAAGTTGCCTTTAATTGAAAAAATGTAAGCATTTAAATTTCTGGAAAAAAGTTTGCCGAATTTGTCTAAATAATAATTTCAATCCCGAGAGTCTAACTAAACTTTGATGGTTTTAGGTCTTTATAAGAATCTGATCTCCACTCTGAAAATTCACATTTGCGACATGGCTGCTGCTGCTGCGACTTCAGCCTCTGCGAACACAACTGCGACACTTGTGGAGGCAGCGAACAACAACGCCGACGACCACCATAATAACACTAGCAGACGGGCAACAAAAACGAGGAGGACGGCGGAGACGAACACCAACCGTCGGTACAGCGACTGTTTGCTGATGCACTTGTACTTGCTGTCCGGCCTGACCAACCACTTTGAGCAGCACATGAACAAAAGGTTTGTGTGTGGTGGTGGTTTGTTACAAAGTGTGTCATGGTATGTCATCACATCACAGGAGGGGTGAGGGATTGGTGGAGGGGAAACTGTTACCAGCCCAATGAAAATATTTCGGTTGTGTGGGAGTCAGTCGTATGCGCCATCCGTTGACATTAATGTCGCTGTTGGTGAGGGTTTTCGGCTAACTTTGCCGCATTACATATACACACACATATACTATAGAACTCGCGCAGCTGTTGCTGCAACGCCTGGACGTGGCAAACATAAGGCGAAACACATCAACATGGACGAGGAGAGTGATCAGATTGCTCAGTTTTGGGATGTTCAAGGCAACCGGTCCACGCTGATAAAGGTGTGCATATATATTGCTCTAAAGGTGCAGATAAATCCATTAAAATCATACATCTGCCTTTTGTGCGCAGGTGTTGTACGAATTGATCTCTTTGGATGTGACCACGGACGAGGACGCCGGTACACAATTTTGGCGAGTGGAAGACGGCGTTGAGGTGCCGTTTTCCGGAGTTCGATTCCTGCGCACGACCCGTCAAATTGACGACAGTATGAAAATGTTAGTTCTTATATGGCGGTGGTGTGTCAAGCTCGTTTTCAGAAAAAATTTCGGGGGGAGGGAAAAATTCCCCAAATTTTCCTTACTTTTGCTGCAGAAAAAACAAAAAAACTTTATGGATTTCTAACCTTGTGTTTTTTCCTCAATTTGGTCTCGCGAATCTTTGAACAAATTTTCAGGTGCATTCTAGGGATGGTATGCAAATTTTTGGAGAACCCTGAGGTGTGCAAGGCCAGCGGTCGTATCTCCATGACCAACCAGTTTATGCTTCTCCGTAACATTTGCATCTACTGGAACATGTACAAAGGTGTTGTGCTTGGTGGTATGGGATTGATTGTCGGATAAGGGTAAATTATCTCGACTACTACAAATGGAGGGGAGCTTTTTATTGTCAAAAAAAAAACTCCCTCAATGAGATTGTCAAATTGAGGGGGCGCTTCATTTTTCAATACCCAGTGAGGCGTTAATAAGAGGATCTTTTATTTGACAAAAATGAATTTATGTTCGTTCAGCGGTCGCCCGCGCTCTGATGGACTTGTCGTCTCGGCTCGACTACTTTCAGTCTGCCCAGGCCACCACTTACCCCTTTGTGGACGGCATCAAAAGTGTGCAGACCGATGACGAGATGGACTTGTTGCTACGCGAGATGATCGCCTACGGGTCCAAACTGGACACCGCAGTTGACAGCAGCGGCAGCACCAATGCCGCAGGTAATATTTAAAAAGACTCCTTTCGATTAGGCAAAATAAATGTGTGGCTTAATTTGTAGGAGGCGCCACCAGCGGCGGCAGTGGGCGCACGCCGACGGAGGCGGCAACGCGTGCCTTTGCTTTGTTCATCAGCACAACGGTCGAGTGGAAGCCACAACTGGTACACAAACATTTGGCATTCGTCATGCCATTCTTGTCCAGCGACGTGGTGGGTTGGTTATGTTGCGGAGTTATTTAAATTTAAATTAATTTTTTGCTGTTTTAGCCCCCAATGTTGCGCAACGCCGTTCTCTTTGTGTGCACTGAGATTCTTCTCCAGTGCTTTAACTGCAAAGAGTTGGACCAAACGATGAGCGACCAGCGGGACATGCTTTTTGCGCATTTAACTGTGAGTTGGTTCTGCTCATTTGGTCATTTTTTTGCCTCCCTCATGTCGTCATGCGGGACATAGGCATAATGTCCGCTTTGAGACAAAGTGTCGACTTAGGATGCAATGTCAGCAATTCGATATTCATTTCTTGGCTTCTATTTTCTTCATTGCTTGCTGTCCCATCACAGGACCACATAATGGACAAGGCTGCGTTGGTGCGCACTCGCGTGTTGCATTTGTGGGCCAAATTGGTATCAACCAAGGGCGCCATTCCACCCATACAGTTCCGTCTCGGCCTGCTGTGGGACGTGCGCGGACGCTTGAACGACGACTCGGTGAGCGTGCGCAAGGCGGCCGCAACGCTGTTGACTACGCTTGTCCGGCACAACCGATTTGGGGCTGATGTAAGAGTGGGCGACGTTTTATGGGGATCATAAATCATTTTAATATTTTTTTACTACTGATGAGTGTCTAACACATTATTTCTGCCCCTAATTCAGCTTCACTACAACACATTTTTTGCTCAATTTTTGCCCGTTCGCCGTCGTTTTGCCGCTTTGTATCGCGCAACAATGCCAATTGAGGCAACAGATGACGACGGAAGTGCCGTCGATGCTGCCGCAGATGGGGCGTATGTCTTTGAGGACGCTTACACCGTTGTTGGAGACGAGCGACTGCTACTTGAAGAGGACAGAGAAAATGTGCAACAAGCGCTGCGTGACAGGACCAAGGCGGAGCTGGACAATCTGCTGGTGAGCCAACCACTGGTCGCCAGAAAAAACCCACGACTTTGAAGAAAATATAATCAATCAAAGCTGAAATTTTGGGAAAATTAATTTAACCCTCAAAAATGTTCCGATTTCATTTTTAGGACGCCCTGCTATTCATCACGGAAATCGAAAAATCGTTGAAGCAGGCTCTGGAGCATGTGCGCCAGGCACAGACGCTCGAGCTTGCCGAACTGTTGCATTTCGTGTGCGAGTGCGTCAAATTCCGTCTGCGCGACGCTATGCCCGCGCTGAAACGCGCCTTCATCCTAATCTGGCGCAAGGACGCACCTATTGTGGACCTTGTAACCAACATGGCGTACGAGGCATTGTTCAGCAAAAACGAGTGAGCAGGGTCGCAAGTCGTCTGTCTTTTTTTCAAAGATTGCTAGCCCCGATTTGGACAATAGCGGCTTGCGATGGCATTTTTGATTTTTCTTTGATAAATTGTTTGTTCTTGGGAGATGGGTACGTCGCGACTCACCGTTGTAGACTCACCGTTGTACCCACTGTTCTGTTCATTTTAGGGGGGGGGGGTGGATTTTTCGGAAATATAAAATTTGTGGATGTTTATTTGACAGGAACACGCGAATTGCGGACCTACGGAGCGCACAAAATTTGGTAGAGGCAATGCGTCGTTGCACGACTGAAGAGCGCGTTTCTTTGGAAGAGACTATCACTCGTGTGTTTCTCAAGTACGGTATCAGCGAAACGGTACTCGGTGAATTCTGGACCTATCTCGACTCGATCGACCCCGAAGTTCGGCTCAGCGCTGCGCGACTCATTGTCGTCGTTACACAGTGAGTGACGGTAACCACCTGTGCCAAATAGGCGGAAAGGCAGTGCCGAAAAGGAATGGATGCCCTCTTCAACTTCAATTTTGCTTTTTTTTTTCAGCGTAGACCATCGTCTGATGTTGCCCCATTTGGACCGACTGTACGAGTTGTACCGGCTCAGAACGGAGCACATACGTGTCGAAATTCTTCGTGTGTTTATTGCATTGGCGATAGCCACACAGCGGAAGGTGGCAAACACATTTTTGTAATCCTTTAAATAGGCCCTCTCCCCCCCCCCCGCCCAAAAAAAGTCCTCTTTGGGCAGTACGTTGTATTGTGTCAAAAAACATTTGCAAAAACAGGGTGAAAACGCTGCGCCTGTCAAGGCAACCGATCTGCCGCCGTTTCGACTTGAGCCAACGGACAAATTGGTCAAACTGATGTCTACATTCGTGTTCGTTGGTCAGTCAATGGGCATCATCCAAAAACAGGAAAAAATTTTCGGGGAGGGCAGGATTTAGGGACGGATTTGTGCCTAAATTTAAAATGCTTGTACTAGTATTAAAATTTCAGACTTAAACAAGCAGAGTGCTTCGCTTTGGTCTCCACATTGTCGACAAGTAAGTAGTGCCCCAAAATGTGCGATTTTCTCATCGCAGTAACAAAAAATTATTGCTGTCGTCCGTTTCCATTTTTTTTGCATTATGCTAGGAAATTTTCGCAGAAATTCAATATTTGATTTATAATAATTAATAATTTTTCATATACTTTACAACAGGTGGTGAACATCATCTACGGCGTCTGCCTTCGTCCCAATCGGGTGATCAATGATCTGTACGACTCCATTCTGCGCAAGACCAAACAGTGTTTGGACCGACTCCGAAAACACCAAATACAGGCCGACATCGGTTATTATAAAACAATATCTTACTTTGACCAAGTCTTGGTCAACCTTAAAAATAACAAATCCTACTTTCAAATTCCTTTTTCTTTTTATTTCTTTTTTGTCAAATCGGTTAGTAGGAATTTTTCCAATGCGTAACTTTAATAAATTTTTTCTTTTTAAGTCACACTTTAAATTTTATCCCTCTACATGTGTGATGAGGGTTTGGGGGGCCGGGACCGATCGGGTAAGTTGGGGCCGGATTGACCAGGACGATGTTCACCATTCCATGTTTTGGCCTTTGGC
>JAKKIK010002030.1:0-12973 GCA_024500135.1 Heterodera carotae
CCAGATACTGTCCACAAGGGGGCCGAGCTTACGTTGACCCGAGTCAGTCGAAGGCATATGGGCGAGGTAAAGAAGCATTAATGCCCTTTTAGCCAATTGAAAGCCGCTTTTTATTATCTTTTTCAGTTTGTTTGTGTTGCATCAAATGGCATTCCCCCGGACGAAACATGGACAATCAAACTGCACGTTCTCTGTCAGTTCAGTGCCATAAAACGGGGCAAATGCCTTTACCCTCTAAGACTACTTATTTTGAATCCCGCTCAAGGGGGGACTTTAATAGAGGGTATACCTCTATAGGAGGATGCCAATTCGCGCTTTCAGTTGAGCCCGCAGTGGTCCCTCAGTCGTTGGTGGCAGAAGCGCCACTGAACGCGCTGGTGGTGCGCATCGCGTGCACCGTGGAGGCATGGCCTAGGCCGAACGTCGTTTGGATGTTCGACGGACAAACGCTGCACGACTCGAGCCGTTATGCCACCGTTCGTTTGTTTGTTCGGCATTGGCACTTTCCAATAACTCTCACCGATCATTTGCCCTTTTAAGGAACAGTCCGTTGCTGACCGTTACAAATCTGTGCATCTGTTGGAGATCCGAAATGTGCAGAGAGATCAATTTGGCACGTACAAATGTTTGGCCAGCAACGATTACGGAAATCATTTTGGAGAAATTCGACTGATCGGTGAGAGAGTGGGGGAAAGTGAGAGAGAGAGACCGAGAGGGAAAGGGACACAGAGACATATATATGTAGTGAAAAAGAGCAGAAAGAGATGACATAATAGAGCGAGCGAGAAAGAGAGCAAAAGACAGAGAGAGAGAGAGAGAGGATGAGGAAAAAAGAGAGGGAGAGAAAAAAGCGTGAGATAGAGGGCAAAAGACCAGAGAGCAAAATTTAGAGAGAGAGAGTGAAAGCGAAAAATTCCTCACTTTTTTTTCAGAAATTCCTCCAATGTACGATCATTCTTCAATTGCTTCTCTCAACGAAGGTCAGTTACCAGAGCAATGCTAATATTTGGCACAAAGTTTTGACAATTTCAACGCCAATAAAAATCCTGGCACTTTTAACGCAGTGTTAAAAAAAGATACAATTTTGCGACAATAACATTTGGCACCTCACAAAAAAAGAGTGGCCGAAATTGCCCGACCACCTTTTCGCGCACTTGCACTTTCACCAAAAAACAACAAGTATTCGTCTAATAGAAGTCCCAGGGGCCTTATTTTTCAATGCCCCCTCAATGAGGGCTTTATTCTCTTTGAGGGGGGACTTCAAATAGGGGGGGGCTTCTATTAGAAGAGATACAATAAGCTTCTGCACTTGTCCACACATCCATTTGTATTGCCCTCACAACAGGCTCGGGCGTTAACCCGTCGCCGGACGACGAGACGGGAGATGACAGTGACGAGGGGCGGCCGCCGGCACAGTCTTCCCTGGAGGGATGGCATTGGTTGCCGCCGTCCTCCTCTCCCCCCTCCGTGTGGCTGCGCAACCAATTGGCCGAGAAAGGTTCTCCGTCCCCCCGGGGCCGAAAAACGGATCCCGGACATCCGTTAATTTTGGATACAGCTTTCGAATAATAACTATTAGTAAAATTTGGCCAATTCTAAAAAGTTATGGCCCAAAAAATCACTAGCGGATTGTCCTCTGACGGATTGTCCAATGAATTCCTCTGACGTATTGTACACTGACGGATTGTCCGGACATCTCGGCAAAAGGGCCCGAATTAAGCACACGCACTTCTGCAATTACACAATTATATTAGCACTTTAACAATGTTGTTTTCACATTTAATGGCACACCAATTTCGGCACCAATTTATCCATTTTGTGTTCAGAACTCAGACGAAGCGTTTCCAGAGATTTGCCGCCGACACAATTTCCAGACAGTTTGGACCCATTGACAGGTATTCAAGCAAGAGATGTACCGTGATGACGACGAAAAATACCGGATTTCGAATTTTTTGAAAAGACGGAGTTCCGCATAATCGGAATCCCAAAAAGTACGAACCCGTCCCTGATCCAAACAGTTAGTGGATAATTCAGTCCCCAGCGTCTTCGCGGCGTCTTCTCCATAATCCCTTCAATTTAGGAAGTGCCGCCATGCCGTCTCCGAACATTTTTTCATGGGCTTTTTTCACTTCAACCGTTGCACTTTGGACAATAATAATTTTGTTGTTTTTCTCTTAGAATTTTTATGTGAATTTACTTGTCATATTTCCTTTATTAAAGCCCCCCCCCCTCTAGTAGAGCCTCCTATAATAAAATCCCCTTAAAAGAGGGGGGGGGGTAAAAATAGAGGCCCCTCTAATAAAGGAAAAATACGATAGGTATTTTGTAAAATTTTTTATTGCAATAAAACGATTGTTTTTTTTTGACGAATGGAAATAAACTTTTGCTCATCAGTCCATTCTCAATTTATTACCTCCCCATATAAACATTGTGACGCCTCCGCCTTCACTCCTTCCAAATCATTCCGACGTTTTTATTGGTCACTTCAACGTATTAGCAAAATCCAACTTACAAAAAGCATTATTTAAATAAATAATCGCGGCTTTGGCACCGCCAATTTCAATTTCAAACCAAACCAAACAATTCGAACATTTGTGCATCCAACTACATCCATTGTTTTGTGTGTTTATATCGTTGCTGGACGGATAAAGCATATCCTAAAAACAACGGCTAATGGACAACCTGTTGGTTGTGGTAGTTCAGTGGAGTCCACGGCGGATTGGGTGAAGGTCGTCGTGAGTTCAATTCCCATCCAGCGCGCTTGCCGATTTGTTGCCCTTATTTGATTTCGAGTTGAGACGCCCGAGGCAGGCACTTTCATACAAAACAACAATAACAAAAACATTCTTCTGCCATTTTTTGATTGATTCAAATTTCGCAAAATGCCGGCCAACCAAACGCGGCGTTTTGAGTCCCCTTTTTGTCCCTCACCTTGCTCCGTCTCCTCAACCGATGCACTCTCTCGCGTGGTCCGTCGTCGGCTTCTCCTCTGCCAGTTTGTGCTCCTTCTGCTTACACTGCTCTCATCCGGGCACATTCACTGGCGCCTTTCGCGTCTGACCAACGAATGCCATTCATTTGCCAATGCTTCTTCATTATCATCATCATATTCATCCGCATTAGCTTTGCCAACATTTGCTTCATCCTCCGGCACTGCCAGTGGCGCTTTTCAGCGTCGTCGCTGGAGGCGAAATTTGAGGGCGGCCGCCGACAACGGCACGGACGGAAGCAAAGACAACATTTGGATGCATTCGTTGTCCCGTATTCAGGTTAAAGTCTGGAACCCGGAATCCTGTTACTAATCAGCTTTTGGGTACGGCTACAAATCCAAAAATGCCAAAAATGGTACGAATGAAAGAAAAAAAGCTGATTACTTTCCAGATGGACGAATTGCTCGAGAAGTGTCTCCAAATGCACACCTTTTGTGCAGACCCTGGGGGCTCGGAGCGGGGCGAGCCCGGTCCAGCGGGTGGCCAAGGCGAAATTGGCAAAACGGGCCCCGAGGGGCCGCAGGGACAGCCCGGTCAGGTAGAGGCACACAGTGTCATGCATAAACACAAAAATGGCATCCCTAATTTAGCCCGGCACTCCGGGGCCCCAAGGACCGACCGGACCGCAGGGCGTAAGTGAAAAGGCAAAATGCGCAAAAAATGTTTTTTTTTTTCAAAATTAAGCCACCTGGTCGGGACGCAAATTGTCCAACATGTCCGGTGGCGAAGCATTTGGAACTTGACGAGCAGGGAATGTGCCCGAGGGTGGAGAAAATGGCCGTAGGTTACGCGATAAGACAAACGGTACGAAATGTGACGCTTTTTGAAGGAGTGTCCAATGAGTACCGTCGGCACAGTGACCCCGGCAGGGATATTTGAGGGATTTGAAGAGGGCGACCAGCAAAGAATGGCAGTGCCGCAGGTGGTGGAGAAGTTGTTGCCGCTGGTGGTCGAATTTGTGAGTCCTAAACAGCGAAATGGCGTATTTTGTAGCCACTTCCCCCCAATAAATGATTTCAACAAAGTACACTGGGGTTCTATTTGAGAAATATGGTAATAATTAGAGAGAGGACGAAGAGGTCAATCTTTGATCAATTAATTGGTCAATTTGTTGGTTCAAAAATTATTGGTTTTTCGCCTATTTTCATCAATCAGCTAATTGATCAATTAATTGGTCAATTTATTGGTCCAATTATTGGTCCAATTAATTGATATAATTGATCAATTATTGTATTGTCCGGCTTTCTTTTTCAATATCCACTTGAGAGGGGAGAACAGGGGGGGGGTTCTATTAGGGAACAATGCTAATCCAATCCCTCAAATCTTTAGATGCTTGAAAATGAGGTTGGTTTTGGGGGAAGGTCGGTGGTCTGCCAGAAATTTTTCGGCATCCAAATGCAATTCGAAATTTGTTTAGACAGAGACCGACGCATGCCTTCGGTTTGTTGTTTTAATTTTCGGATCAAATTAGCGATCTGATCAGCAAAAAATCATATTCTGTCAAGCATTTGCACCTCAACAAATTTGACCGAGCGACGGTTGGAGGACGAACGGAAGCGAATGCCGGCGAGCACTGAAGCCGCTTACATCGAAGGGGCGACCGCGCGTGAGACGTTGCTGGGACGGGAGCCTTATTAGGGCACGGGATGCCCCCTAATCTAGTTCGGGCCAATTCCGAACGAACAATACGAGATCAAGGCAGTTGCCCGTTTCGATATCCTGTCAAACCGGGAAATAATCCAATCAATATGCCTAAGTATGCGATTCGGTCACTTGTTGATCTCGTGCACATACGACAGATTGCTTCCTGGACGGAGTCGGCAAACCGATCTTCCACGCTCATGCCAACACCTTTTATGGGGCTTGGATGCGCGGTGAGTGTCATGATCGGAAGTAAGGTGGTCATGGATACGACGGACAGCCCACGGAAATGCGGATTAAGTTTTTAGAGAGACCGGATGGATTATCCGGGATTCAACGGATACGGATATGACCTAAAGGATATATATATATATAACTCGACGCGGATTTTAAATTTGAATCTGTGACCACCCCTGATCGGAAGATTGGAATCTTCTGTCTGATCAATCCGCCTCGTCTCTTGCACAGATGCCTATCCCCGATTGGCTACCGACTTGGACAAGCGTTGGCTGGCCGTCCATTTTGAGGGCGATGAGCTCGCGGAATTCCCGTCGGAGGCCGACCTTCGGAGGTTTTCGGCATTTTTATTTTTTTTAATTGTTTTCTTTGGCACCTCTCTCCCTTCGCCCATCCCCCAGGGGTCGTCCATCGGTCAGCCATTCTCTGCCGCACCCTTTCCGTGGCACCAATTCCGTGTTCTTCAACGGCTCCTTCTATTTTCATCGTGCCGGCACCCCAATGTTGGCTAAATTTGAGCTCAATTCTCGGCGCTATGACGAAGTCCAAGTGGCCGATGGCATAGCACACAAATACGACGACGTATGAATCTTGGGAGGGCTTTTGGATTCACTTTGGCACAAAAAGTAATTTGATTTACTGGGATGGTTAATGCAGGATTATGCTCTTGACAGACCCTCGGGGATTATGGAAGTTCGGAGTGGCTTTACCCTAAAATCATTTTTCCCTCTCAGTATTTGTTCAACGCATCCAAAAGCTACATGGACATTGCGGTAGATGAAAACTCATTATGGGTACTGCTTGCCATCGATGTCCTTACGCATTCGCTCACTCAATGCCCTCCTCGCCCCTCAGGTGTTGTTCCATTTCGAAGGTGTCCCGCATCTGAGTGTGGCCAAAATGGACATCAACAATTTGTCCATATACAACACGTGGAATCTTACGATGGTTAGTGGATTAAGCCAAGATTTGGATCAGAATGTCTCGAAAGTGGAGACGAACCTTCGGGGGGGGGTCTTTATTTTTCAACTCTCTCAAATGCGTGAGGCTCATTTTAAGGGGGGGGGGGGCTTTGTTTTAGGGATTACGGTAAGTAAATGCCTAATCGATTTCCCTGTCCCAATCGCAGATCAATCACACGGATGTCTCTAACGGATTTGTGCTCTGCGGTGTTCTGTATTTGGTGCGCAGTTCGACTGAGATGAAAACGGACATTTCGATGGCATTCGACTTCTACAGGGAACGGTACAGACAGCCGAACATCCGATGGTTGAATTTGTACGGCAATGCCAATCACATCACATACAATCCATTCGATCGGTCAGCGATTTGGGCGTTCAAATTAATCAATCCGATCGAATTTGACAGCCGAATTTATGTTTATGATCATGGATATCTGTTGACACTGCCGGCCCGAATCAGTTGGAGGGTCAAATAATTGGCAAAACAATGGGACGAAGAAGTGAACGAAGAAGACCCAAGAGGAGGGAATTTCGATCATTGTGTCAATGCCATGAATGGGGGTCGATCATTCAATGAGAATGCTACCAGAGTTCGAATATCGGGGATCAAGGATAAAAAACACCCGACTAAATTTGTTAGGGATGGGTGGAAATTCTAAAAAAACTGGGGATGAACATTTCCATCGGGATGAAATTTTTAAAAAATCTAAGAGCAATGGACCACTGAGATTGCCAATGCTTCAATGTACTAATTTTTGGGGTTCAATTATCAACTCAAATGTTTATGTTTTGAATGCTTAATGAGTCTCTCTCTCTCTCTCTCTCTCTCTCTCTCTCTCTCTCTCTCTCTCTTTCTCTGTTTACCGCCAACCATTTTACTACAAAATGCCAATTCAAAATGGCACGCAATGCTCCCTCCCTCCATCCCCGGGGGGTTCTTTTTCGTCCGCCTCTTTTTTTTCCTAAAATCGCTGTTTTACTCCAAATTTTACCGGCTTAAGTCCAAATGGATGAAGCAACTATTAAATAAAGAAATGAATATGGCAGCAGAAAAGTTCCTCTCGGGAATGAATTCGAGCGGTTGGCAGGTCGGTCAGTCAGTGCTTTTAGTCGCCATTTATTAGGGCGCCGGAAAATCCGGCTAAGCCCGCATTATATCCGATGGATTTGACTACAGTGGATTTTTTAAAAATTTTAATTTAAAAATACTAATATGTTGTCGCATTTTTCAGAGTCAAATTTTAAGGGAACCCATTTGTCATGCCATCAAAATGCTCTCCGTCCCCCGTCCACTCATTTCCCTCAGTCTCCCCCCCCCGCCCCCCGCTCATTCGTCGCCCATTCGTCCTCATCTTATGGCCAACAAACATCTGGCCATCCATCCCATTCCATCGTTGCCCCCTCTTTATCTGTCCATCTTTTGCCCATTCGCAATGACTCGAACAATCGCATTTTTTTTGCCAATATTTTGATCATATTCCTCCCACACTCTCATCCCATCCATTTAATGCCCACTCTCTCCATCCGTCGTTATCCATTCCGTCCAACGATGGCGCCAGCCATCAGTGATCAAATCTCAAGTCCTCCACATCCTAATCCAATAATCCATCCCCGTTTTCCCCTATCCATCCATTTTCAACCAATACGCCAACTTCACTCCTTCCGCCCCCAGGGGGGGGGGGATCCACCAGTGAACAACAACAATTCGTCCGTTAGCGTCCCCCGCCGTAAGATTGAAAGTTTTGTTTATTTTTGTTGCATTCATTTTGTCATTGCGCCTCCCCCGCCCTCCGCCCCCCTCCCCCGCGGCGCGCCATAATCGCTTTTTATCCGCAATGATCCCCTCCCCTCCTCTGTCTTTCCTCTCCCAAATATCCTTCGACACTTTTGGTGGAGGCCACTTCACCCTGCCCCCCCCCCTCCCACTCTCTGCCCATAATCCATTCTTCTCGCACTCTCTCGCCACCCATCACATCGAATCTAACACATCCATCGTCACCAAATTGGCAACTTAATTCATTCCTCAGGCAGTTGCAGATCTTATCGTCCGTCCACCGCCTCCCGCTCTCGTCCGACTCGTTTAGCGTGGGGAGGGGATCAGTGTCGAGATTAGGGCATAAATCTATAGCGGTCGAACAGTCCACCCCCGCCGGGGGGTCTTTCTTAATCCAATCCCTCGGTGGACTTTTCTTAATCCAATCCCCCAATTTCTCATCGTTTTATCTTCCGCTCAAAGTCAGTTTGATCTTCCTTATCCTCCTTTTTGTTCATGATCGCTACTCTCTTTTTTGAGTTATCTCCCTCCCACTTTGCTGCTGATTGATCATTTGGAGGGTGTGAAAAGTGATGGATTGGTAATTGGTGGGGCGGCGGAGAGGAAAAGCAATCAAAATTTAAGCCGAATCGGTGGGGGGGGGGGGAAGAAGCGGAAATTGGGCGATCAGATAAGTGGTGCAAATTGGCCATTAAGCGGTGAATGAATGATGGGAATTGGTAGGGCCATCAAATCCCAAAAAGTTTGTCACCACCACCCACAGATCACAAAATCCCGGCCGAAAACATTTTGATCAGTGGGCGGATCAGAGGGATTATCCTCCGACTCCGTCAATTAATTGGATTTGGATTTCCCTCATTTTGGGTCAATTTGCTCCTCGTGTCCTTTGCTGCTCCGTCGACTTCGCCGATTCGTCGGATTTCGCCCGCCCGAGTTCAGCAACATCAGCGCAGCTGTCTTTTGTCCGATTTCGTATTATCCCCCGCCGCCGATTGGTGCGCGGGACGGGCGAATGTCTGACGGACGTCCCCTGGCGGCGGCGGCGGCGGCGTGCCCATGGCGCGGAGGAGAGAATTAATTGCAAAATGTGCGGGGAATGAGTGGACGCGCCGACGGGCGATTTGGGGGGGGGGGTGCATAAGCAGCAAGCTTTTACTTGGTGTAGAAAGTACACTTTGAAAGACTGCTCCCCCCTCCAACCCCCGAGGGGCATTCATTCCCACAACCTTTGGGCAGAGAGAGGAGAGAGACTGCTGCCCCCCAAACCCCGTCGGGCAGTGGGCGTGTCCCTAATGCCTTTCCTCACCCTCTGCCCGCCCATTCATCCCCCTCTCCCCCTCCGTTGCCCCCCTTTTTCCCCCAACCTCAACCGGGCCTCCCCTTCCCCTCCTCCCTCTTCCCTCTGCTGGTCCACTCTCTCTCTTCGCTATTTCTGCGTCCACTCACAGACATCAGCAGCTTTCTCTCTATCCATTCATCCGCCTTTCCGCGCAATGTCCAACCTTCTTCCACTTCCATCTTCATCCCCTCTATTCCCATCCACCGCTTTCATCGCTTATCCATCCGTCCAACAGCAGAAATGATGACGAGAGGAGGAAATTATCCCCCAATTATTGGCCCTCCGCTTTTGCTCCCCGCCCTGCGGCTATTGCTGCTGCTGCTCATCACCGTTCTGCCGTCATGGCCCGGCTCAGTTGCAGCGTCGTACCCCGAAACCAATCCCGACCTGCTCGAAGGTGAGTCTCGAATGGATGATCAATGGGCGGGATCATAATTAGTATCATTAGCGGGATACAATTATCATTATTATGTATTATTATGTATTATTGCCATTGCTATTTCCCCTTGCCGTATGTTTTTACACTTTCTCTATCTCTTTCTCTCGTCTGTGTAAGAAACTGTCCGCTCTGTCCAACTTCATCACTGTGAGTGAACGCACTTTTAGCCCTTTTGCTTGCTTTTCGCTTCTTCCCTTTTTTGGGCTTTTTTGCTTTTATCCCTTTTTTGGCTTTTGCTTTTATCCCTTTTTTGGCTTTTACTTTTCCCTTTGTTTCGTTCGTTTTTACCCCCGTCCCCCGCATTTAGCTCACTTTCCCCGCTTTACAAAAAGTGCACCTTTTTCGTTGTTTTCAGCAGCAGATGTGTCCCCTCCCCCCCTCCCCCCCCGGCCGTCCATTTTTTTGGGGTCGTTTTCATTTTGCAACAATCTCAGAAGAGCCACAAGAGGGGGGGGGGGGGGGGATCGGTTTGGGGTTGGTGAGGTGAGGGGGCCCATCTTCCGTCTCCCCTCTCCCCACAAATTCCTCGCCATAAAATATTCATTTTTTGTTGCTCAATTGGTTGGAAAGAGACGACGAAGCAAAAACGGGGCGCCCGAGGGACAGAAGGGAGAATGAATGAATGAATGAATGGCTAACAAATGCAATGCTTACAATTAGCACAAAAGCAATGGCTTTTGCCGGAGGAACGAATTTCAAAAAAAAAGAGAGGGAGCAATTTTTGGTGGGCCCATTTTTGGTTGGTTGTACAATGTACACATATACTGCTCCAAATTCGTCCCATTTGCACAACCAATCAAATCCAATTTCTTTCCCCATTTTCGACCCTCCCCCAAATCCCTAAGCTTCGGATGTTTTGCGCTCGCCTAATCCGCTTAATTTCATTCCGTAGAAGTGCGCAATGAGTCTGTCTCCGAGACTGGCACTGTGTGTGTGTGGGCCCAAGGCGGGGAGACGGAAGAGAGAGAGAGAAAAGCGGGGGAGGGGGACATTTGGTCCAGTTTTGAATTTGCTTGGTTGTCTGTGTGTGCTAATGAATTGAATTTAAGTGAATGAATGGTCCGTCTGATTGCTTTTATGCCTTTGGCGCTCAACCCGCAAAAATTTGTTTGCACCCATTTCAGCCCTGCTGGCCGAGTCCCTGCGGCTGAAGCACGTGAGGGCGTGCGAGGGCGACCGTGTTGTGCTGCATTGTCCGCACAACACGCACATTTCCCTGCAGACAACATTTTATGGACGGTTGGTGCCCAGCCAGGAGTTGTGCCCGGAGGGGACGCGCGACGTACAGCCGCAACAGCAACAGACGGCACTCGCCGCCAGGGCGGCGGCACGCCCAACGGTGGAGGACACGAGCTGTGACTTTGGTGAAGCAGCGCATTCCGTAAGGCCGAAGATGGCGGGGGGGGGGGGGGGAAGAAAAGTAATTTGAGTAAGTCGCCCGAGGCGGCAATTCGCCGGGTGGCCCGGGGCAACAGCAATATGAGGGAGGAGGGCACATGGGGGGGGGGGAAGGAAGGAATGCCTGAGGCATTGACAGCAATGGCAAAATTAATTCGGCCAATGGCAAACTCCCCGAGGAGTGGCGCCAGCAGCAGCCACCGGCCAATAGCGCTAATTTGTTTTTGGAGTGTACTGCTTCTTCTGGTGAAGGGGAAGGAATGAAAGAAGACAAGAAAGGAGGAGGAGAAGGGAGGAAGGGAGCAAAGAGAGCTTTTTGAGTGTTTTGAGTTGACCATAAAAGGGGTGACAAGCAGAAGAGACAGACAGAGAGAGAGAGGGAGAGAGAGAGACTGGTAATGTTGGAGAGAAGCAGAGTAAACGAGGGAGAGGGAGAGAAGAGTGGTGCCAACTAGAGAAAGAGAGCGATTAGAATACCCAGACTACCTAATTAAGGAATTCAAGTTAAAAGCAGAGAAAAAGAGGGGATATAGAGAGAGAGAGAGAGAGAGAGAGAGAGAGAGAGAGAGAGGGAGGGGGAGAGAGACTGGTAATGTTGGAGAGAAGCAGAGTAAACGAGGGATAGGGAGAGTGAGAGAGAGAGGCTAATTAAGGAATTCAAGTCAGAAGCAGAAAAAAGAAGGGATAGAGAGAGAGAGAGAGAGAGAGAGGTGCAGTCAGTCAGAGAAAGGCTTGAGTGATTTGAGATTTTGAAAAACAGTAGGCCACACACCGTGGAATCCAAGTCCACAAACTTTTTTCATTTCCCACGAAAGATTCTTCGCTTAATTTTCCCACCCCAACCAACCCTTTCTGCGCCCTAAAAGCCTTTTTAATTGCCTCCATCGCCCCGCATTTTCCGTTACGATTTCTGACCATTTCCCTTCCCTTCCCTTCTCTTGCGCCCGAGCGCTTCCGCACTCTCCAAAATGTTTCACCAACTCTTTCACCACCACCACTCACTGTCGTCCACCCACCCACTTGGTCTCATCATTTCGATAGGTGCGGGAATTGGATGGACGGACGGGTGGGAAATGGATATTTCTGTCGGTCGGCCGTTGCCCGAGGGGCGAATTGCCCCCCTCGTCGAAGAAGACCGTTGCCGCCGGTGAATGAATGAATGGGCTGCCAGCAGCAGCAGCAGCAGTCCAACCAATGCGTCCGTCCGCCAGCGTTTCCGCCAACAGCAAAATGAATTTTGCCCATCCCCTCCCCCCCCTCCCACCTCCCCCTCTCCCCCTCCCCAACCCATCCATTCTCATTGCACCTCCCCCCCCCACCCCCTTCCCCCCTCCCCCCCTCCCCATGTCCACCACAATTATCCCCCGCCACTCTCATCCCTTCCATCTCCCTCCCCCTCCCCCTCCCCCTCCCAATGTCCAGCCTCCCTTACGGCGAATGTTGGGGGAGGTAGGGGGAATAAATAAATGCCCCAGGGGGAATGAAAGAGCCCTTCAGCAACGGCGGAGTGGTGAGAGCAAAAGGGAGTGATGAAATGAAATCGAGTCAACCAACACACACAGCAACAAAATTGAAATGAGTTTGGCCCCGGGGGATGTGGGCGGGGATGGGCTTTGTTTTAGGCATCGAAATTCTAACAAAGTCAACAATTTCGAACCCTATTTTTGTGGGATTTAAATTGCCAAAATTAGGTGCCATCTTTAAAAAACTCACTGATCGTCGGTCGGTCGCGTCGCCGTTTCCCTTCATTCTTTCCATTGGGTTCCCCCCGGGGGGTTACACAAAAGTGCCGAATGCAAAATAAAGAAGGTTATAGCGGTGGTGCTCGTGGTGAAGGGTCATTCTTCATCTGAACAAATGTTCCTCCTCCTCCTCCTCTTCTCTAAGAGTTCTTTTCCCCGCGGGGCCATTTGTCCTTTTCCATTGCCCCCGCCCCCCCCCCCCCACTTTCCCTCCCCCACTTTACCCCCCTCTCCCCACTCCCACAACCGTTACTTTGCTCTCCCATCCCCACGCCTTCGTTTTGTTGGCCTTTGCCATAATGATGGATGGGATGAATTGGGCTGGGGGGGGGGGGGGGGGGGGGGGGGGGGGTATTGTATTAGGGGGGGGGGGGTACTATTAAAGGGGGTACTGTATAAAAAGTAAAAACTTTAAATAAAGCATGGGGAAGGTTTCGTGTGTCATTTTAAA
>JAKKIK010002031.1:0-12972 GCA_024500135.1 Heterodera carotae
TTTCGGTTATCGGTTTCGGTTCGGTTAACCGAAACGGCCGGTTTCGGTTCGGTCGGTTCGGTTTCTAACAATTTCCAGAAACCGCCAACCCTAATTATAAGGTTCAGGGATCAAATGAGTACTATATGGGAAAAACATAATAAAGTTTCACTATTATGACAATTATATCTTAAAATCAAAAACCAATTTTTAATAGTTTAAATTTAAGTGATTTTCAATTTTAAAGAAAAGAACGAACAATTTCCTTCACAAATTTAGGGACGATCTCGAACAAAAGCTAATGGTACGACTTCAGGCAGTTGATTTCGAAATTTACAGCCAACTGAAGGGCTCGAATTTGTTGGAGCGGGTCAAAATGGAATTAGCGACGACATCGCCGGTGTGTAAATTTTGTTCATTTTTGGGTTCTTCGCCAAAAAAAGTACCGAGGTTCGAAGCCCAAAAGATTTAAAGTCGGCATCCATTCCTGAAATTCATGCCCTGCAGGAGGGTTGGGAGAGGAGGGAATCAAAATGATGTGAAATTCAAATGATGGATCGATCACACTGATTTTAGAGTGACGGCGATGATGGACATTTTGAGACTGTTTCCGCCTCAATTTCCCCTCCGGCAACATCAAAACGACTTAACGGCAGCAGCAGCAATCCAATTGCCCACTTTTCATCCTCCCCCAAAGCACTAATGCCAACATTGCCAATGGTCAGTCTCGGTGTACAGCAGTTTTTTAACCGGAAAATAGAGCTTCGATTATTGATTTTTGGCGCACATGCACTGTAAATCTTGTGGTAGGGCAGGCGGTGCCGTCAGAGAAAATTTTTGGATTTGCTAAGAGATTTATCCAAAAATGGTATTCGACATTTTTGCCCTAAAGGATCGAGGCCTCGTTAATGCGTGAGTGGCGCTTTTCGTTTGGATTCGTTTCTCAAATGGGAAGACAAAGTTTATCCAATTTGTCTGAGTATGTAATTACGGGGGCCCCTAAATCCCCGAACCATCACTAAAATGTAGACATCTATTCCCCATCCCCCTCACCCAGGCGCCATTCTTTATAAACTCACTGGCTCAACAACAACGGCACCAGCAGCACATTGGTGCCACAAATCCGACAATTTTGCTCGAACGTTTGACAGCCAGCTTATTGGAGCAGCAACTAAAGCAGCAGCAGCAGTTCAAGCAGAAGGAGGAAGAGCAGCAGCAACGGGGACCAGAGGAAGAACAAATTCGGCACAGAAATGCCGGGGTAACAAATCATTTTGTAAATTTCCCGTAATTATGGAAAAATTTGCAAATTTTCGAACAAAACCACTAGCCCTTATTCAGAAAAAATTTTCGGGGGGGGGAGAATGGAAATTTTTTTCTTTTTCCCATTTCAAGGGGGGAATTGGGCAAATTTTCCTTGCTTTTGCTGTGGAAAAAGTAAATTTTTCCCGTTTCGGGGGGAGGGGTAAAATTTCTCTCCCCCCCCCCCCCATTCTCCCTGGAACGGGCCTGATTTCATTTACCGATTGGTTCGGGATATTGAATAGAACAAAAATTGTTATGCTCAATCATTAGTATACTTAGTTTTATACTGGCTTAAAAATAATTGAACATCCCCCAAAAAGGTTCATCAACTAATGTCGGATGAACATGATGACAATGACGGAGGCGGCGGCGGTGGCGGCATTGTCAGCAGAGAGCAGCGAAGTCAGTCGGCATCAACCACAATGTCCAACCTCAGCGGCACAATGATGGCCGCCGAGTGCCAGCACAATGGTGCCGGTGGCCATGGCAATTCCACGGAGAATGACAGTGGCGGTGACTTGGAGGGGCCAGTGGGAGCAGAACCGGCACATAAGCGGCTCAGACTTTGTTGCGCAGCGAAACGACGTGAAGCGCAGGAAGAGCAACAGCGCGGCATGGAGCTGCTCAAAAGCGAGGCGTACAAGGTGGGCCCACCGGGAAATTAGCTTAATTTTTAAAATAAGCCCCGGGGAGATTTATTTTTCAACTCCTTAAAGTGGGGGTGGCTCTATTTTAGGGGTGGGACTCCATTCAGCAGGTTGGCTTTATTTTCAGAAATACGGTATGCACACACATGTAGAGTACCCAATAGTTATATGAGCGACCAAAAATTTATTGAGACAGAGGTTTGATACCGAAACTTGACCCCGAGACCCCCAAAATGGAAAAGTCTCAGACACTCTCGGAATCGAGACATTTTAATACAGTTTTTTAGGCGCAAGTGTCTGCATTTGATGAGATTCGAACGCTCGTTACAGAGGTTCGTTCGACCCTTTTGCCGCAGATGTTGACTGCTCTTCAAAACTATAACTTACAATTTCAGCCACACAATTAAGTGATACTCGAGAAGTGAAATTTTTTTGCCTTTTTTAAACATCAAAAAAGGACATAGTTAAAAATATGGACGGATGTGGTCTCTGCGATAAATTCCTCCGATTTCGAGGGGGAGGGGTGATCAAAGACAGAAAATATCGTGGATAAAACAATTTAAAAAATTTCATGAATTCTTTTCCGCTTACATTATCCGATCAATATACTACTAAATATGTGTGTATTTTGTTGATCAAATTTCTCTGCTCTTCGGAGACATTGCCATAAACATTTTTTATTTTCCAATATGATTAGTAGAGTTCGGATTTTCAAATTTGACAAGGCCGGGCCGGGTTGACTTTTTCGAAATCAACAAGGTTCAAGGCCCTGCCGCTCTTAACCTTGTCAACCTTGTTTTTCAAATTACCGGGCCCTGCACAAGGTTACAAGGTTGTAAAAAAATTTTTAAGTGCATATTTATGGATAAAAACTCTAAAATTTGAAGTGATTTACTTGTTATATTGAATACAATTTATCATGAAGCAATTTAAATCAAAATTAATAGTAAATCGATGTAAGCTTTGAAAATTTTCCGAAATAGATAAGGCCCTTTTTGGAAATGTATTTTAAGGCTTAATCTCGCATTTTATTTAAATCATTTGCAACGTATTTTTCGCCGCTTACAATAAGCAATTTGGGGGTTGGAGAAAAATTATGAGTGAGGGGTATGGTGGTGCTGGTAAGAGCGCTGGAAAATTTTTTGTAAAGCTAAGTGAATTTGTTAAAGGATTTTCTGATTTTTTCGTTTTTTGCATCTTATTTTCTTTTAATTTTCTCCATTAGTTCTTCAAAAGAATTCAAGCTTTAGCTCAAAAAAATTTTAATAAGTCAAGAAAAATTAAAAGAATCCCAAAATTCATTTTTAAACATTAAACAATTGCAGAGAAAGTCATAGAAATAAAAACTTCAACAAGAGATTCGAACCCATACACATTTTCTTTCAAAACATAAGCACAAACCACTCAACCACGCTCGAAATGTCTAGCTAGACACTTTTATTCCACCTTTAGGGATGCATTTTTCTTTTTTATTGCATTTTTGTTAAGGAATATTTACATTCTTGCCAAGTGCCGGGCCTTGTAAAACCTTGTACAGGGCCCGGCCTTGTCCGAACTCTAATGATTAGTACCGTTTGCTGTACCGGGTCCAGCTTTACATTATTGCTGGACTCATAAGTACAGGCATTTTTAAAATACCGGCACCTGGTCTGTACCCTGCAGAATGCAGGTACAGCTCTTGATTTTTGGACACGAATGAGATAGAATTAGGAGTTAAAACCTAACCCGTCCGGGGATCAAAAGACTACTGAAAAATGAACATTTCGCCAAACTCTAGCTCTACATACTTGGATATTTTTGTCCAAATTTGGTAATGTCAAATTTTCTTCGACACTAGAACATTTTTTTGTTTTATTCCGTGCACAGGCCATTCGGCCCTCGGACCGGCAGTCATTATATTATGTCTTTCCGTCCATTTCAATTTTGTGGGTGCCCTCTTACTTAATTTACTGACACACAAATTCCCCAGTGTCAAAGAAATGATTTTGAATGGGAAATGGCCAAAAGAAATGCATAACAATAATAATGCAAATTCCATTTCCTCCTTCGCTTTATTGGGGAATAAAATAGTAATCCAATTCACACGGCTTATTCGTCCCCAAATTTCCTCCTCTTTCTTCTTGCCCATTGGTTGTGGTAGTGCCAAACAAATTTTTGTTCATTCAGCGCAAAAGCGTCGCCGTTTTGTGACTGGCCATTATTATTAAACTTTTCGCGACACATAACGGAGAAGAAAGAAGAGAATGGAATGAATGAATGAATGTGTGGTGGTGGCCCCGGGGGGAGACGGAAATTGAATTTTGCCCCGCGGGGAGAGGAAGAATGGGCGGATGCCTTCCCCAAAAGTGTGTGAAGGAGGAGGAGGAAACAATCATCCGCGCCATTCTCGAGAATGGAGGCGGCGACCGGCCCGTCGGGAGTATAAATTGGAGTGGGGGCAGTGGCGGAGAAGTCACTGAGAAAGTCGCCATAAACGGGCGGAGTACAACCGGGCACGACTGGTGGGGCCCGTGGTGGGGGACATTTGCCGACACGTACCTTTGGCACCAAAATTGCGCCAAAACGAATATGGTAGACGGAGGACAATGCGACGCATTTGTTAAACAATTGAATTTACCCACTTTTACATATATGTACCTATGTACAGTACATACTTTAAAACGAATATCCGCCTTTAACATGAATACACTGCACCCCAACAAGATGAATCTCAACTTAAATTCACAAAAAATGTTATGAGAACATGCCGAGGGCGAATCAATATTTATTTCTATTAAATCATTTCAATAAGCTCAACTTTGTGTAGCTTAAAACTAATCTGTTTTTTTAAAATAGCGTAATTGATTTTTAATTCATATGCTAATGTATTTTTTTGCATATATATATATATTGTCAATCTTTACATATATTATATGTATAGGTTAATCATAGCGACAATATTGCCGATGAATTTTGGTGGGGGTGTTCCATTAACAATCATTTTTTTGGCATCTTATACCAAGGCAGCAATTTGGCGGCGGATTTTGTCATTTGATCCCATCCCCCGCCCACTGTTCGCCCCGCGCACGCGCCAATTCCAATCTCCAATTACAACGAATTCACGCAAATGCGCATGTGTACATATATATGTACATATAGGTGTACACATACCACTTCTGACTGATGGATGCTTGAGTGGCATTTGTGTTGAGTGGATGAATCTTTGTAAATAAATTCATTTCATCCAATCATCATTTTCATCGCCAAAGTGGTTGGATGTGAGCAATTTTCCACTCTACTTAATTTGAGGAGATCCATCCTCGCACGGCCAACCAACCAAAATCCAAATGAGTGACCGGGGGAGAGGAGGATATGGGGGGGGGAGAGATTATTCTTGCGCAGGACGATTCTCTTTTCGGGGATACAGTAAGCATCATGCCCAACTTTTTTTTTTAGAATCACATTGACCAAAAAACATTTTTGAAACATTGATCAAATTTATTAAAATATTAATTTCCATTTTTATGCCCTTACGACTAAAACCACGGTCCGTGTGTCGACTGACGGAAAGATTAAAGGAAGGCTAAGATTCCAGGCCACGGTGTATATCCAGATCCTGAATATTTTGGGACATCCCTTGGTCCCTGACTCTATCCGATAAAAATTGAATTTTTCAAAATTGTTGTTCCCCGATCGGGCCAAGAAAAGCCCGTAACCAGGGTGGTGAATGTGGGAAATTTCACCCCCCCCCCCAAAAAAAGAGAGAATCTTTATTTATCTTGTAGCCGAAATGAATTTAGATAAGTCGAATTCGAATTGGGCAAGCCGAAATTGTGCGTTTTTACGAACTTGCCAATCATGGAGCTTAAGACGTTTGGCACAAAATGACTTAAGTTTTAAAAGTTTCAGTTCCAATGTTTGCCCGAAGATGTTCAATACATCGAGATTTCCGATTTTTTAATTTAAAAATATTCAGATAAACACCGAATCTTAAAACAATTGCAGACGTTTCAAATTACGATGTATAAAACGGTTCCGTACTCAGTTTTGGTGTCCCAACTTTTTAAACTTTCATGTTTGGCAATGTTCGTGAGAAACCGTAATTTTTCAATTCAATTTCGACCAGCCGAATTAAGCCAGTTTTGGCATAAATACAAGATCTTACATTTCTATTCGCATTTTTAAATCGAATGGAATTTTAAATTGCTTTAATGCTTTTGTGCCCATAGCATTTTTAATTCTTTAATGAGAATAACAATTTCATAACTTTTTCAACATTTGCTCACAGTGCCATTCTTTTTGGCAGCACTTTTTTTCGCAAGGGCCTTTTTGCGGTCGGCATTTTGTGCCGTGCCACTGACTCCCCTCAGAATTGGGCCCACTTTTTTCTCGACCACTAATCTCTTCATTCCCCTCGCCCCAAAGACTAGCGGCGGTGTCCATTAGTCTTATAAATTGCGTAAATGTACCAAATTCTCGAGAAATTTCCGACAAAAATGAAAGAAACCACGACACTGTCTGTGTGTGTTGTTTGTTTACTTACTTACCTAGCCACCTCTTTAAAAAGGCTTTCAAAAATCGGTTGAGAGATAATCCCATCTCCCCCCCCCCAAAAAAAAGAAGGCATTCTTTCGGCATCCATCCAATACATAATATTGTTTAGTCGTTTATTTCTGCGAAACAGACAAATGAATTGTTTGTACTTTGTATAAAAAATTAAATCTAAAAAGTAATAAAAAAAATTGAATATTTTTGTGTAAATGTGTGGAAAATATATTTGATGTAATTGAGCTCATCACACTTGCGTTCGCACGTTAATCCGCTAATCCGGCTGTTTACCGCGGCGGCTATGCTTGTCCCAAATACTGGCGACAGAGATGGCATTTGCTAATGAATTAAGAAAGGAGATATACGGTTGGGGATATAAATGTATGGTGGGTTAAGCATGTTGCCGATGTTACGCATTCCGACAATTTTTCTTTTGAGCAATTTCAGTATTTTAATTATTTTTTCAAAAAACAAATTTTTGCCTACTGTGTCGATTAGACGCCCGGGGGCTTCTATTAGAGAAGGGCTTCATATTTGAGCGGGATGGATGCTCCTATTAAAAAATACGATATTTGGTGCGTGTTTAAATTTGAAAAAACTCCTTAACAAATATACAATAAATGAAAAAATTAACCTGCCCCCTAACAAAAAAGATGAAGCCTTCCAGTTTTCAAAAACTCTTTAATTAGTTTTACCGTATCAAATTCAAAAACAAACTAACATTTTTTCGTCCAAATTTTGAATTTTTGTCCATATTATTCCATATTTTACAGCAAGGTTATCAAATTATATTCCCAGCGGCGGACGACTTCAATTTTTGTGGGCCCCCTATTTAAAACTCATTTAAACGAAAACATTTCCTCCTTTTTTTGTGCATGCATAATGCTCAACAAATGACCAATAAGCGCAAAGGAGGGCAATGATTGCTTCGCTCCCGTCCCGCCCACCAATTATGTGCGCATTACTATATCCCTTTGGGGGATAATGAATGCATAGAGACGGACGGTCTGACTTTTTTAGCCCATTATTCGTCGCAGTCATTTCAAAAGTTTATTTGATGGAATATTTTTTTATTAAAGCTTTGAAATCCGAATTATTGTTGCTTTTTGTTTTTATGCAATGCCTGAAAGGAGAGGATGCGGGAGTAAGTGGGATAAAGGGGACATAGGGGAATCGCTGAATGCCCCCGGATTGAGTGGAGAAGATTCACTTGGGAGCGCCATGTAGAACATAAAAGGTTACGCACCCGGTGGCACTCGAACCCACGACTTCCACCCAATCCGGTGGCAGTTGCTCTCCCAACAAAGCTACGGGCGTAACTTTCAGCGGTTCCCCCATATCCTTTATCCCACTTTATCCCACATCCTCTTCCTTCAGACATCACACTTATAATATTAGCAAAAGGAGACAAATTTTTGAATATTTTTGGGTTTTTAATAGCGAAAAAATCGTTAACTAAAAAGCACGCCTTTTAATTAGTGTGCGGCACGGTAACGGTAAATTACCGATTTACCGAGCCGGTAAATTACCGATTTACCGTTACCGATTACCGAAAATCGCATCCTGATATAGAATAAATTGTAGAATGGCCGAATGGTTCTCCTGTAAGTTCTTTTGATCGACGTTTTAAAAAATTTACTTATTTTAGACCCCAAAATCTTATTTTTCACCGATGATTTTTTATTACAAAAAATTTTTGATGGGAGCCTTGTTCCATTTTTTGCATTCTGCCTCGTCTTTAGACAAATTTGTTTAGAGATAAGTTCCAAATAGCCCTCATTTGTCAACCACTAAGCTGGAATTTTGCAAAAAAAATAAAACCCATTAACAATCATTAAAAAAATTTACCGATTACCGATCGGTTTACCGACATTTTCCGTCGGTAAATTTCGGTAACGGTAAATTACCAATTTACCGTTACCGATTACCGAACATCGCGCACACTACTTTCAATTGGAAGGTTCAGGCGCAAAACGAATATTACATCATTTTAGGAATCGAAATATTTCTCCTAATAGACGCCCCCTCCCATTGACACCTTCCAATAGATGGAGGGGGGAGGTGGGTATGAAAAATAGTAGAAACTAGTGGCGTTTTTTTAGAGAAAGTTCCGCTAATAGTCAAAATGGACCGAATTAATGCGACTTGATAAGACATAGGTATATGTATTTTTACGATTCGACCATTTCAAAATTTAGCCTTGTTGTTGGAAATGCAATCATCAATTTGCACACTATTTACTTATAATTCTTCTTCCAAAAGTTCACCAAAACATTGGGAAAATGGATACAATAATATTATGACGGAACGAATGCCATACCTAAGCTTACAAAGCCCATTTTCCGCATAACATTTTGTGTCACTTATTCTAGTGGTATAAAAGCGGCTTTAAAATGTATGTGTTTTAATTTTGTAAACATATTCAAATGCTTTCTCTTTTCAACAACAAATTTAAACCGCTTTTTGTGCAAATTGATTGATTGCCCTACGGCAGTTTTTTTTTTACAAATTTAAACCGCTTTTTGTGCAAATTGATTGATTGCCCTACGGCAGTTTTTTTTTCACTTATCCTAATTGACAAATAGAGAGAGTGAGACCAACAAGAAGCATATTAAGTGTAGTGTTTGTTGTTGTTGTTAATTTTGACATTATTTGCCTTAAACGAGCCCCGCCGGGGTCCAAAGAATAAGGCGGCATTATCCGCGCCGCTGAACCATCCAAATCGCCCATACAATTCGGTTTTCTTGCACAAATACATTTATACTTTTGGAATGAACCCCGATCCAAACATGGCTGACGAACTCGACAATTCTGACTCGCACTGTGACCCTAGACCCTAAAATACCTTGTAAAAGTAAGGCCTAAGCGTTGTCTAACATATTAGTGTTTGCGCTCTGTGTAATGTGCTTCCGTATGTTCAATACCTCCTCAGGGGGGGGGGGGGATCAATTGGAGGGGGGACGTCTATTCAAGAAACTCCGAGTCGACAAAGAGTGATTCTATCAACACGCTCTCCGACTTTTTTCGATTACGGAGAGAGTGCCCAATCCGCTATATTTCGTTACAAATATGGTTGAGCGAGACCGGTATGGCCAATTATCGGTCCGAAACCGAAAGTCTCGATCCCGGTTTTCCCGGAAATCCCGGTCCCGCTTAAACCCTTTACAAACGCCTCCGAAAAAATGTGACTTTTCAAGACCCGGCCCACAAGATGCCATCACCGATGAGAGCAAAAGTTGAAATAATTTGCTAGCTAACAAAAAGGCGGCTATGATGCCAAAAATGTTTTGGCTGACATCCAAATGACCCCCGCGGTCAAATGAATTTGCACACAAAGTGTAAAGAGTAGTGCTTGCTGCTGCTGTATGGTGAAAAGCTTCAGTGATTTTTGAGTGCCAAAGTGCCAAGCAAATAGTTATAAGTACAAAAATATTTTCACACAAATGGCGGCAAATAAATTAATGACAAAAGCGAGACTGAAAATATTTCTTGGCACTATTTGTTTTTATCAAAAGTGTGCCACCGACGACCGACGACGGAGGACAAAAATGAATTTTTGTTTGCCTTTCGGCTCTTTTTAACCATTAAATCCGTAAACAAATAGGCAAAATATTGACTAAATGGGGAAGCTATCTATTATTGTATGTATTGTATTCGTTAAAACTTTCTAATTTTATTCCTTCCATTTTTTAAATTTACCCGCTCCCCGTCTCCTATAAATTTCAATTTTTATTTGGTAGAATACAAATATTTGTTTTTTTTAATTTCTCATTAATTTATTGTTTCTAAATTAATGAGTCCCACTCCAAATTCTTCCCCCCCCCCGGCGTTCCCAAATTGCTTTTCCCGCCGACATTGGCCGCGTCTGCCGTGCCCCCCGTCACCCTTATCTTCTTACTCACTCATTCACTCATTCATTCATTCATTCATCAGATAATTCAACCAAAACAAACAAATCTAACAAAAATAAAACGGACAAAACAGCGAAGAATTATTTTGATTCATTTGTGACTTTCACCATTCATTCATTCATTAGAGGCATTTATTTATTTGCTCTTTTTTTCATTGTACATTTTTATATATTTTTAGTTTTAGAATTATTTTATATGCCTATTTGCTCTATACTTTAAGCACTTACATAAAAAAGTACCGTATTTCCTCTAATAGAGCCCCCGCTCCATTTGAATTCTTCTACAATAGAAACCCCCGATGACGGGAACTGGGGATTCTTTTTGAGCAAATATGATTAAAGGGTTTGTCAATTTTCAGTCGAAACTGCATATTTGTAAGCCTTTTTCCTAAAGCGTCGATTATGGTGCTAAGCTTTTCTTTCTTTATTCACATTTCCTTAAAACTTACAGTATCATTTTGGCTTTCTAATCTTTGGCGCCTTTACTTTTTTTGTAATTCCCAAAAAGGCTTTCTTACAAAATTTCATTTTGCAACTTTCACATAGCAAAAAGTGCCCAACTTTACAAATGAAAAGCTTTTGAGCCTCACATATCCCTTAAAATAGATAGAGATTATATTTATCTCGTTTTAAATTATCCGTATTGGACTAAAACTAGCAAATACCCCGTCATGACGTAATCATTTTTTTTTAATTTTCAAAAATAATTTCTTATACCTTTGTGCAGGCCCGTATCCAAGGGCGGGGGAAGGATTGCTTTTTCCCCAGCAAAAGGAAAGATTTTTTCAAAATTCTCCCCCCCCCCCGCCCTAAAACCAAAAATTTGAGAAAATTTTCCGATTTTTTTCGATTCCCTTCCCCCCGAAAATTTTTTCTGGATACGGGCCTGCCTTTGTGTACATATTGTATGCATGATGACGTTATCGTGAAAATGAGAAGAACAACCAATGAGCATTATTTATTGTATTTTATACATATAACGATTCAATGCCAATTATTGTATCTTTTTTATTCCAATTTCCATCGCATTTATCCTATTTAAATGGCTTAACACACAGAGCATGAAGCGCATGCAGCAGGGGGAAGGCTTGCTGACATCGTAAAAACAATTCAGAAAAAGTCCGGGTAGACCCCGGAATAATCGGGATTTTTATAACAAGAGTTTAAGTTTTCACAAAAAAACTACTTTTTTAACTAGGGTTCAGCAGGACCGTTGACTAGTTTTTTACCCGGGATTAGTCCCGGTCCGCCTTTTCTACCGGGACTTCAGCAGACTAGTCCCGATTTCCCGGTTTCTTACCGGGACTAAAATGGTCCCGGTTTTTGTGAAAAGCCCGGGTCCCGCTGAACCCTAATTTTAACGACAACTTTTTTTAAAAATGTTTAATAAAAAAAATTATAACATATTATTGCCCCTGGGATTCTATTTTCAACCCGTCAGCTAACTTTTGCAAATATAATGAATAATTAATTTTAACTATTTGAAAGGTTTCATTTTTAAATGGTTTATGAATAGTTTGTTTAATCGCTTACAATCTGCTTACTCATAATTTCTGAAACTGTTATTCAAATGATGTATTTGCTAATTAACTATTAACAGCTTCTTTCCAGAGTCTACTGTAATAGCTTTTTTTTCCCAATATTGGAAGCTAATAAATGTACAGTACACAAAATTAGCCGATGCGGACACTTTGCCGGTAGCTGTTTCTTCCACACAATCATTTGGCAAGATATTGTTAAATGGGGTTGAATCGATCTACTATCATTATTATCATTAATACCTATTTGTCCGAATTCCTTCCAGGGGTATCATTGCCATACTCAAAAACTGGTGAAGGATTTAAAAAATCGGACAATTCAAAAATCGCAAAAAACCGGATCATTTTTTAAACAGTAGACTATCATTGTCATTTTTTACGTCAGCAAATTTGGAAATGCAAAACCCGGACTCCCAAAACCCAGGAAAATGCCCGGGTTTGCAGTTAAAATGGCATCTCTGACTCCTTCTTCGGGCTTTAGATCAGCAGCAATCCCAATATTTTTGACCTCTTTTCTGGGTTTCTTATAACTAATATGCATGTAATTTTTTATTCAAAAATGTTCTTCAATTTGCACAAAGCTGTCCCACTACCATTCATTCATCCATTCATTCATTCACATCCACGGGCCCCCCGCCGTCCGTTGGTGGAGCCCATTGCTGTAACGGTTGGTGGTGCTCACAAACGCCGGACGGCGGATGGGGCCGAGCGGTAGGCGCAGTGGCAGTGGGGGCACGGCGGCGGGTGGGGAGCCTTTGTTCCTAGAGAGCTTTTTGCACTGAGAAATTGTAGAAGAGAATAAAGGGGGGGGGGGGAGGCAAGAGGGGTGCAATACAAAGGATACAAAGAGAAGAAAGGAGTCCGTTAGTCGGCTGGATGGAAGAAGAAAAGGAAGAATGGGGGGGCAGGGGGGAGCAGTAATTCAGCCGGGGGGGGGGGGGGGGGGAGAAAATTGGAGAACTGGGGGGACCGGGGGGGGGGGGGCAGGGGGAATTGGGGGAGGTCAGCACCCCCCCCCCAACCCCCCCCCCCCCCCCCCCCAAAAAAAAAACCCAAAAACGGGAGG
>JAKKIK010002032.1:0-12964 GCA_024500135.1 Heterodera carotae
GCAAGCATTTTAGGTAATGTTCTGATTTTTGACCCCAAAATCTGATTTTTTGGACTGGATGTTCTGATTTTGAAAATTTCCAGATCGGAGCCCTGGATTAAACAAAGCAAGTGGCACGCACTTTTATGATGAGAGACAATAACGAAATCCATATCAATAATGGCTTAAACAGACAGACGAAAAATGATGGACTCTGATTTCAAATTATATTAATCATTTCGCTTATAGACAATTCATTTATAATCCAATTTGGTAATAAATTAAATTAATTTTTCCATCGTTTGATTTCTATGCACAGTCTCGGTAGCCCTCAACGAATTCGACCGTCGCATATCGTTGGATGGCTTCGGTCAATTTCCGATCGTCTGTCAACAAAGTGAAGCGCATTTCCCGCGCCTAAAAATTTTTTTGGAAATAAATTTAAATAAAATTGCTGACACCTTTCGGCAATTTTCAATTCCGTCCAATGCCCCCGACGGCACAGTGTTGTCCGATGGCACAGTCAGTGACTGGAACAGACCCAACTGAAGTTGATGCCCGCCAAACGAAGCCATTTTGCAGAGCAGTGGTGCGCCAACATCGTCCTTCAATTTGAACTCATTTTTTAAAATCCAATTTTCGTTAAAATTCAATTTAATTAAATTACACAAAAATCCCCAATGGCGCAATTTGGCATCCGCCCATATCCCTTCCGCGAAAAAAAAACATTACGTAGCACGCGGTGAAGTTGTCGCCGTAGACGCGGCTTCGGAAGTGATGGAAAGGATCGTCCGACGGCGGTTCGGCCACTTCCTTCAGATGCAAACGGAACACCTTCTCCGCAGTCAAAAAGTCCTCTGCTGAATCGGGGCCAAAATCAGTGATGACCAAAGAGCGCCGGAGGCGACGAAAACGGAAGGAACCTTTTTCGCTGGTGGAAAAGCCGATCAGTTGGCATTCGGCCTTCGAATTGGACAGATCCGCCAGCGTCACATTTATCCGTTTTGGCGGTCCGTTGGGCGATGGACGGAAGTTGAGCTGAGCAATGTGTTTTGATGGTGAACAATGCTTTAGAAGAAGAAGAGGGGGAGGAATTCGTTATTTCACTAAAAAGCCAAAGGATCGATGCTTTGCTGCTGTTGGCATTCCGTCGCGACACAATGCGCAAAAGTGCCCAACCGCCCGCTTCGTCCCATTCGCGTCCGCCGATGGCCAAAAGTTTCGCGGTCGACCGGAAAAGCCCATCCCGACTTTCCTCATTGTCCGAAGGAAAAGCGGGCAACGTTACGACGAATTCGGCCATTTTGCTAAATTAAGCAAATTTGGAATCCATTCCTAATGAACAGATAAGACAATAAATAAAGACTGTGATTTGACCGATGGTCAGCAACGATTACTAGCATAATGTGCAAAAAAAAACAAAACTAAAAACCATCTCAGACCGCAATTCATAAAATAGACCCCCCGGGGCAATCCATCCTCCAAAAAGGGGGGGGGGGTGAGGCACATATAATGGTTGGGAGATGACAAATGAACGGGAGGGATGAGTGAATGCCCCCCCCCTCCGGCTTTTATTTGCCCTTTAATCCCAAAATGTTGCGCACCGTTTGTCCGTCTCATTTCGCTTTTGCGTGTCCACCACACAATGGCCGCTGGTCAGCACCAACGAAGCGGACACCAATGTGCCAGTGCAGCTCTTCACTTCGCCCCCTTTGTGTGAGCGGGCCAAAATCTTAATTTCGGAAAAAGAATGCGTTTTTGGTCGCCCCAAAACGATTGGAAAAATGGGCAGTGATCATATTTTTGCATTTGCTTTTAATGCGAATCCAAAAATTGGAACGAAAAAAAGTGGTAAAGGCGTAGCGAAGAAACCTTGGCGAGAAAGCCATTCCTAAAATTTTGTTTTGGATTAAGCGTTTCAGCACGCCAAACCAACTGCTTCCAGTCGCTTGGCTCGCCGGCCAAAATCGCCCACGAACAAACGGACAAAAATGGGATGGACAGCAACAGAGGGCGGAAAAAGCGGTGATGGTCCAACATGAGTAGTTTAATAAATTACCGAATGCTGAAACATGTCGACTTTTTGGCGTGTAATTTTCGCTATTTTTCTTGGTTTTTTTTCTGACGATTTCAATCCGCCGCCGCAACAAAAGCGTAAAATTAAATCTCTTCCCCTTTCTTTGATCAATCCAACCTTTCGTTTATCCATTATTTTACACGGTGTGATAAAATGTTCGCCCAACAAACGCATAAAAACGGCTGCCTATTTGTGATGTGTGTGCTATTACATAGTGATGACTGAAAGTCATTCATTACACAGAGCAAAATGGAGAGACGGATGGATGTAAATCGAAGAAGGGGCATTTAAAAATTTCACTCCGATCACAAAAACACATCCATCCAATTCCCTTCGGCGTCGTTCAAAGTCCGAACGCCCGTTGGTCCGTGAGCACGTTTTGAACATTGGTTAAGGACGGCTTATGTTTGTAAAGGGGCGGCGAGCGTAGAGGCAGCGGTGGCTGCTTGAATTCGTCGATGTCAAGCTCTAATCCTCTGAAAGAGAAGTGTTTGTTGGCTTCTTGAATTAAGTAATGCGACAAATTAATAATATGCACGGCGGGCCAAGACTGCTCGGCCGATCAATGGGCGACACAAAAAATGGGGGTACCATGACGGACAAATTGGCAGTTTAAAAAATTATTCGCATTTTAATTTTAGAGAGAAAACTTATAGAATTGTATCTTGTCTCTATGAAATCATCGAAAATGCAATTCGCAGACTTTTTTTTTGTGGTTTTTTCTTAAAAGTTTTCCATTTGATCGAATTATCGGGTTGCACAAGCGGCAAAATTCGGAAGCCACGCTGGAGGGGTTTGTATTTTTATTAAGGATTTTTGGACTTGGGGGAGAAAGACGTTAGCCCATGTACTTCCCACGGGATACGTGCCTAGTCAGCGCACCACGTCAATGGGGCTAAACAGACAAATGATTACCTCAGGACAGAGCTTATCACGCAGTGATAACCGCCCATCTCCTCAAACTCGGCCAAACGCGTAATGCCCAAATCCTTCAAAGTCAGCGTGTCCCCACCCGACAACACATCGCTGGTTGCCTCCTGCGAAATTGCAACACCAAATATTGAAAAACAAATACACATATTTCATTGAATTGCCGGACGGAACTCACCACAAAATCGAACCATTCCCAACTGATGGGACCGGAACGCCGAAAGATTTTCGCGTAAGTGTAAGAGAGAAACGAAGTGAGCACAAAGTACGGGTCGAGAATGCCAATTCTGCGATAGTTGAAGCCGCAGTCGCGGATGTAGCCGCCCTTCAGGAAAATGTAGTCGAGCTGAATGGGGCGGGAAGTAGAGGATGAAAAAGGAACAGCAAATGTTCAACAATATTTAGATCAAAAACCCAACTTAAAAAGGCACGGCGTGCAATTGTAAAAATTTCCAATATACTCCAAAAGGATACAAAATCAAAATCAAGAACCAGTTCGGCCATTTCGTAACAATGCGGCCCGACAAATTCATATGTTTTGCCCATAGCAGTGGGGTCCATCGCCGCCTTTGTCACTCCGTTGGCGAAGTCATTGACCTTAAAAAAGGGCTTTTGCATTTAACAATGTGAAATTAATTTTCAAAGCCCCTCTCGATACCTAAGAATACCAAACCTTCCCTTTTGTATTGAACATTAAAGTAGCCAAAGTTACAAAATAAAAGCAATTGCCACCAAATGAGTTTTTCGAGTACCCAAACACTCACAAAAAGTGGCATTTTGTAAATGCCGTTTCCCCAGTTAAAGGCGTAGACCATATCAAGAGGGTTTTTACGCCATCGGCTTAGCAGCTTGTAGATGAAGTTGTCGAACTCGCCGAACAACACCGACGGGCGAAGAATGGTGGCATTAGGGAACTCGGCACGGACGGCCTGCTCAGCCATCCCTTTGCTTTTCAGAAAGGCACCCTTTCAAAAATATGAAGCAGTAGCAAATTATTTTTACGAATGTTTTTTTACCTTACTTTCCCCCCCCCCCTCCCGGCTCCCCCCAAAATTTTTTTTCGCATTACTGGGTATTTTTGCATGGAGGAGATAAATTAGAATAACTCCCCGCGTGAACTACGTGCAACTAACACCGAAAAACGTTACCTCAAGAAAATGTAGAACTTTTTTTTGGGGGTGGTAACCTAGCCCGACTTTATTTAATTTATTGTAAAAAATTGTAATATGTTAATAACATACATTTTTGATGAAGCGCGTTTTGTACGAAGGGTCGGCATTCATCGCGCTGATATGCACAAGACGTTCCACACCCATTTCGCTGCAAATTCGCGCAATGCGTGCCGCACCGTCAACATTGGCGTCGTAAATAGAATAATTCCTAAAAAAAGTTTCCAAAATCAGATCCGACTCTAAAAAAAAAATTAATTTGAGTTCAGGTAATGATCCTAGCCCTAAAATATTCTTTAAACGACTTTTTTGAATCAGGGGAGGGTGAGGTTGCCAAAACCAAAGTATCATTTTTCTCTCTGGATACTCATTCATTCCCACAATCCAAAATGTCCAACTTTTGCCTTAAGATGAGTGACGAATAAACTACATTCCATTTCGTCCCTCCCCCTCTTCCCATTTTTAACCGTCGTACGGTGTGTCGATGTAAGTGCCGATCAGGTTGATGACTACGTTGCTGTATTTGACCGCCTTTCGGATGCTTTCCTCGTCGTCCAATTGAAAAGGGAAGAATAAGCCTTGGCCAAGGTCGCATGGCACTTTCAACTCCCGGACATAGTACGAGTCGCAGCGGTACGGCAGTATCAACTGATTGGCGTGTTTGGCCAATCGGTTGACCACTCGCCGGCCGGTAAAACCGGTGTTGCCAAAAACTAAACGAAAAAAGCGTGTGTATATGTAGTGGCTTAAGCTGATACAATGTGTAACAGTACACCTGTAATGACATTTCCGGAAAAGCTGGAACGACCTCCGGGCCCCTTACGAAATTGGGCCATATTGGTGGAGGAGATGACGGGAGCCGGCACATTCGCCGGCACATCCTTTGTAGAGGAAAATTGCAATTTGCTGTTAATCGTACAAAGGCCTCCTCCGTTCTTGCAGCAATATTCGGGCAAAAGTTGAGTGAACCTGGTAATCATAGGCATTTCTGAAGCAAAATTATTACCCGTTTAGAGGGTTGCCTTAATACTCTCGTAAAAAAAACTAGGCCAAAGTTAGGCTTAGGGGTAATATTTCGGTTTAGATTTTTTTCCCACTCATTTCCAAGGGTTTTTGAGGCACTGAACACGAATCTGGCATTCTTTTTGACCAGCTCCGAACCCCTAACCTAAGAATTCGAACATTGGGTCGCTCGGAAATCAAAACAACAAATAAAACGCTGAAAAGTTTTTAACTAACAGAATGCCAAATTTCAAATGTTTTTATTAAATTTAAAATTTTAGGTTCGCAAATTTTTAAGGGCTAAGTTTTATCCAAGGAAAAAGATGGTTTTTTTTTTTGTGTGTCTACATACTAACGACAAAAAAAGATAACAGACATTTCAATAGGATTTAGTTTTGTTCTTCAGTTTAATTGTTCATCGAAAAGTCCATCCATTATTTATTTGTTCGTCAATCAATAAGTAGCAATCCAAATCCATCTGATGATCTTGATCAATCTCAACAACTCTCTTCTTTTTCCACTGACAATGAATTCCTTCCTTTTTTCTTGCCAACATTGCTTCAAAATTACGGATATGCGTATGCAGTCGTTTGCCACTACCTATGCCCTTTTTCAGCGAAGGCATGCGCCGATAAGCTAGCAAGGAAATGTGTCGCACATATTTTGCCCTGGATTTAAATTCTACCGGTTTTGCGGAGCGTCGCTCGCCTCTCCCTCGCTCACCTCAACTTCCCACCCAATTCGAATATTTATGAATCCAAGCCCACCTTTCCTTCCTATTTATTTTTCCATTTCCTCTACTTTTGGTCGCCCTTTTCTCCCACTGTTATTATTGTTATCTCTGACTTTTTTTAAGGGTGAAAAGCAAAGAAAAGAACGACCAATTACGGCGACAGTGTCCATCGTCGTCCCCTTCAACAACCATCACAAATTTCCCGCCAATTCACTCATTCCATTCCGCGGTCAGTCAATCCGTGACATTCGGTCCCAGGACTTGGCCCAAAAAGCATCCATTCATTGTTATTCATCATAAAGAAACCATTCCATATAATGCTATTACATAGTCTTTTTAATTTTTTTTTTGTTTTTTGTTAAAAATCCATTTTCAGACAAATCCATGGAAAATGAACAAAGTCACAATAAGAGCATCAAAAATACTGCCATGACGCGAAGCAGTTCATGTAACAGTAGCAGTCGCCATATTGCAAATGTGGCCAATTATAAATCGGAAGAGGTTTCATCGACAACTCTAACTGCCTTTTTATAAAAAAGAAAATTACGATATTAAGGGCAAAGCGAAGTCTTCTCTCAAATGGATTGTGTCGCGCGTTTACGGCGACAGTTATGTGCCGGACGGACTTCGTGCCCTATTTTTTAATGACATCGACGGCCATTTGCAGGTAATTCATTTAATTCATTTCTTGCTTCACTGAACTATCCACGCCAAAATGACTCCGACCCACTCGTTTTTTCTTGATACACGCCCTCATTTTCTTACACTTCCCCGGCTTTCAGGTGTCTCCTCCACTGGTGGCCAGCCTCGTGAACGGCTCTTTGTACGTCCAAGCGGCATCTCTGATTTTTCGAGACGCGGCCATTGCGTCGACCCCTCAGCAGAATGGCATCGGTGCCGTGTTCAGTGCTCTCTCCCGGGAAGGCATCGACGTGCGCGACACCGATGGGAACGGAATTGTAGAGGAGACACTGAAGCAGTCGAACCCGTTCAATATAGTGCGTATTTCATTGGGAAGCGTAGCCACTCCCTAAAAGATTTTTAATTAGTTTTTAGAGTTCCTAGATTTTTTATTAAATTCTATCCAACATTCCCTCTACCCCCAGTCCTCTTCTCGGCCGTCTCTAATTTTATTTGTACTCAATTCCATAATATTCACAGAATGCTCACCTGCACATGCTTGACGCTCTAATGACTGCCCACCTTCGCTCATTGGTGTCCATCGACAAAATTGTCCAAGCGATTTCGTTTGTTTTTTTTTATTATTTGGCTTAACTCATCGTCCCTTTTTTCAGCAATTATACTTCGGTTGAAAAACGCGAAGAGCCATTAGACTGTGTGGACGCGCTTCTTTTTTGGATTAACAAGGCAAACCCATTTTTACTTTTAGAGTTTGGTCAAACCCTCCCCTCATTCCCCGTTGGGTCAAAAAACCTGTGCCACGCATAGTCAGTAATGGCGATCACTCTGGTGCATTCAAATTTGTATTTATTGTATTGAAGATTTGTCTGCTCGTCCGCGATGACATAGAGCACAACGGACTGTCCGGTGTGGACGAACTGCCCACAATCCCAGAAATGGAGGATCTTTATGAGGACCTATGCGACGGCACTTGCATCTGCGCCCTAATTTCCTTCTACCGTCCCGACGAATTGCCCTTGCGCGGTAAGGAGGGGCACACTTTTTTTCGGCAATATGAAATTCGACCAAATTTAAATAACTACAAATTATTATAAGTTGACAGTATTTTCCAGTTCGTGTTTTCTGTCTTATTTATTACTTGTTGATGCAATTCAGACATTTGCTTCAATGACCCGATGAGCGTCAACGATTGTCGCTTTAATTTGGAACTTTTGAGGTCCTTTTTCTCTTCCTTCCGTCCATTTTTTATTTATTTTTTCCTTTATTTATTTTTCAGCAAATTCTGTGCCTCGTCCCTTCCATGGAATCCCTTCCATTTTGAGGCGGAGGATATTCTCTACCTGCATGAGTCGCTTCAGCCCAACATCAATGTCTTTTTGGCCGATCTTTTCCAATTCTTTGAGAGTCATTCGATGCTTCCACCGGCAGGTACTTTTGTTTTCACTTACAAATGATGTCTTAACCATACCTCTTTTCCATCACAATTCCGGTCCCTTTTTGGTTTTTGCGTTTATTTGGCGAAATGACCTTAGTTTCAGAACCTACGCCCACACCGCAAAGGCGCTTTGTTCCCATCCAACCAATTCCGGAACTCCGAACTCAGGACATTGCCTACGCTCAAAAGGGAAAGTCTGGCATGAAAAATGCGGACAATCGTCGCGGGTTGACCAACATCCGCGACAGAGGTCGGGAAATTTTCTTTCCTTTTTGCTGGGGAAAAAGGCAAATTTTTTATAAAATTTTTTCGATTTCGGGGGGGGGGGGGGATTCCTCCCCCCCCCCCCTGGTTACGGGCCTGAGACATGATATAGTTAGAATGGGACAACGAGGGCACCCTTTGTTGTCTCCTCTACTCAAAATGTATTTTGTGGAATGAAAATTTGGGAATTCCCCGACAAAATTTTGCAGGTGTAGGGGAAATTTCACTGCATTTTAAAAATCCTTTCTAACCTATTAATTTCTTTTCTTATTTTCAGCCTTGTCCTTTGCATCTGAGGATTCGTTAGCCTCAAACATAACACTACAGTAAATTTCGACTTTTTGTTTTTGTTGAGTGCATTGAATCAAACCATCGCTTTTTAGGACCAAAGATTCGCTGGCTACCAGCACACCACGGCCAGCCAATTTGGACCCACCAAATGCGCCGAATATCACTCATTTTGCAGCCTTTAAGGTTTGATTTATGGTTTACTGGTATTATTTTGTTTCTATTTTTAAGGATGGCCATACTTCTTCCGATGATCCGTCGCAAAATCCAGCCCAATCGAAACAACGCGTCCTCAAAAATACTGCCGAAATTCGACTTCAACTGGAGGAAATGCGTCGTCAATTGGCGCATCGACAACAAGTTGAAATGTTAGTTGGCAGTTGCTTACAACAACAAAAAAGAATGCTTGTTTATAAAATTCTTAACTTGACAGGGCCAGGCAGGAACAGCGACGGTGCGAGGCGGGCAAAGACGCCTTCTTCAAAGTGATGAGCAAAAATCCGAAGGTAAGTGACAAAGTGATGACTCAATTACGTAGTGGTACTTTGTCCAATGAATCACAGATTAAATTAGAATGATTTGCAGCAAGCTCAGTCAACTCCAGTCGCTCAACAAAATCAGGCGGCAGCTGCGCTGGTCTCTCCGACAAATGACAACGACGCACTTGTGGCACAACTTCAGCAAATGGCGGTAAAAACTCACATTATCGGAATGCCAATTTTTTTAATCGGCAACTAGAACGCATTTGTGTTGTTTATTCAACCGTTTAAGGCTCATTTTGGCAGTCAACAAAATATGGGACCCCTTTATGGTCGGACGCAGCAGCAGCAGCTTCAGACCCCTCAGCAACAGTGTTAGAATTTGTTGTTGTTAAACCTTATTTACAAGCCCCGGGTCTTTGTTGCAGAACGAATCCCATGTTTAACACGAACCCAATTTTCGATGCCCGAATCCGAAATTTTTCCAGAACTCCTGCAACATTTCTGTGAATTGTTTACATATAGTCAAATTAGGTTTGAAAGTTTTTTTTTACGTATGAATACCTTTTAAGCCCAAATGTCGGCTCATCAGTTCTCTGTTGGTGGTAGTTTCACTCAACAGACAGCAACGCCTAGTACATTGATGTACACCAGTACACCTTACGTGGGTAGCTTCAGTACCGGTTCCTCAACCCATCCGATGCTCTCACCGATTGCAAATTGCTCGCTGAATGCCACTAACGGTTCATCGTTTGACCCTTCGTCTATGATGGGTCCTCCGACGGCCTCTCAGCCACAGCACTACGGCGGCGGACAGCAATTCCATGCGGTTCCTATTGAGAAACAGCCGCGTCAACAACAGCTTGCGACGGAACAGGTGAGGTGTGGTCACGAATGACAGGCATTTTCAATTGGTTTTTGCTTGAAATTTGTTTTCATTTGGATGAGGTATTGCCGGGGAGTGGTTTTTCGGTAATTTTGGTCTTTTTTTTAATGCAAGCGTGTTTTAGTCCCACTACGCGGTGCCCAGTGAGCTTCACACAGTGCAGCAGCAGCAGTATCAATTTGGCCCTGCTGCTGTTCCTTATGGCGGCGGCGGCTCGTCGTTTGGCCCGACTGTCACCATGCAGTCGTCCTCCTCCCAGCCGATGCATTTGCACATGCTCGGTCAGCAGATTCCGACGCATTTTTCTTATCAGCACCAGCCGATGCATCATCACCAATCCCAGCAGCAACCACTCTTTCAGCATGTACGTGTCAATAAATTGGAGTTTCTCTTGTTTTTGGGAATGTCCGATTGAATTCGATACCATCATTTTATTTGCCCTCGTTAAGATCATTTCAATAATGAGTCGTTTGTTCATTATATTTTTATTATTCGCGACTTTTTTTCACAGGCCCCGCAACACTTTCCGTCCAATCAGCCGATGGCCGCTTACCAACAGCAGCATCCTTTTCATCCACCGCATTACCAGCAGCAACAGCAGTTTTACGTGCCGTCTCCTCTTCCTCCTCCGATCAACAGTGCCATGTTTCCGTCTGCCGGTGCTCTTTCGACCGCTCCTCCATTACCTCCACACCAAAGCCAATTTTTTGGCGGTACCAATCAGCCGGAAGAGTCCGCAACATTCCGACTCCATCATGCAAATGTGAGATTTTGTTGTCAATCTGCAATCCTTCGTTACAATGTTTACACACACACACATTGTCAAGTCCAACAAAAAAGAAATCATAATAAAGAAAAGGCCAAAAAATATTAGGCACCTGCCAGCCGCTTGGATCCTCAATTGGATCTGAACAAGGACCTGACGAATTGGAGTCAAATGACCTATCGGGACGGAGACCGACCGCAGCGAAAAACGTGGGCCCAAAAACAGACGGGAACGGACCAGTCCATCCCCCCAACTCTCAACCTTTCCTCACCTGGAAATGGCGACGCACCGGGCGCAAGCGGCGGACCAACGGCTGTGTGTTTGAGTGATGACGCATCATCGGTGAACAGTCCGAACAAAGGTAGATGGGAATTATCAATATTATTAAAATGAGTCATTCACAATTTCATTGTATTTTAGACCAACAACAGCCACCGGTGGTGCTGAACACGACCTACATAAAATCGAAGACTGCTGAAGATACCGCGAGCGCCTTGCTGTCCCCTCCATCTGCGGTCACGAATGGCGGCACTCCGTCGGCCAATAATCGAAGCGGTGGATTGGTGCTCGAGGATGTCACCGAACCGGACTCGGAAATGGTCCTTGGCACCCATTTTTTTACACAAATTCGTCGTACCTTCCTTTTTAGACTGCGGAAATGCAGGCAAAGCGACGCGCGATTTTGGCAAGCCAAATACGACGCAAAGAGCGAGTGTTGGCGAAGAGCGAGGAAAAGGAGTCGGAGGACTTTGATCGTCTCCAAGTGAAAATGCAACGGATTGAGAATGCAGAAATGCGAAGGATGGAGAGAGAGCAAAGGCGGTTAGTGAAAGGAAGATATTTTTGCTTTTGAGGGCATTCTGACTAAAATCCAAAATTTAGGCAAAAACTGCTCGAGGATTACAAGCGGAAGAAGATGGAACAGGAGATGATGGAGCCCGGCTCTTCCTCTGCACGGGCGTACACTTCGTCCACAATTTGTCTTAGTCGTGGGCACAGTCAGCCACCGCCATTTGGCCGACCGAAGAGCCAAAGCAATGTCTGTTTGTGGCACTTATTTCAATTGCACTAATCCTAATCTAATTTAGATGAATTTGGCCAATGCCAACGGAACATTGAACAGCAAACGGTCGACACGTGCGCTGAGTAGTGTGGGAAACAACGATAACAATGGAAATGCTGAACACAACGACGGATCTTACACCGCTCGTGCCGCCGCTGCCCCATCGGTGACGGAACCTTCGCTGAAACTGTACGCAAAACAGCAGCCAAAGTCGAATCGCGGACTGATCATGAACGCGTTGCAGTACAGCGTGTTCCCGGGCCATGTAAGCAACAACCAACTGCAAAAGGTAATTAATTGATCGTGATTTTCGTCTGTAATTAAATGATTTATTTTCTTTTCGCCAATTCCCAGCAAAAGGAAACCCCCCGCCTCCCTGAAACCAAAAATTTGGGAAAATTTTCCGATTCCCCCCCCCCCGAAAATTTTTTCTGGATACGGGCTTGGAAATTTGTAATTAAGGCACAGGCGGCCATTGCGCAAAGTGACTCCAAACATTTCCTGGTGCTTTTCCGTGACCACCAACGTCAGTACCGGGGACTCTACACGTGGGACCAGTTCTCAGACACTGTGCACAAAATTGGTATAACATTTACGAATGCGCTCTTCGTTTTAATCCACCATTCACTTGCAGAAGGACTCGGCCCAAAGATTTGCAAGGAGCCAATGATGTCAATAATGTTTAAATATGGTAGGGAAATTTTTCAACCCAGAAAGCTGCTGCAATTATGTTTTGCAGATTCGGGTGCTAAATCGTTCGGGCAAATCCCCACCAAACATTTGTCGGCTACCATTGACGGTTTTGTGATTGCCGATCAATTTTGGTCAGCTGAGTACTGTTTTCGTTTTCCCATTTGGTTAATTTTTAGGCAGAAGCCCAAAATTCCGCATAGCGGCCGCTGAACGATTCGAAAACGCTGTATTATCTAATCACAGCAAATCTGGTGCTGTTTTGTGTTGCCTTCACTTGATTTAATATTGTTCTATATTTGACTTATACAAAAATGTTTGTTTACTTCTACTTATTTGCTGAAATAATCTCGATGACTCATTGTCCGTCCATAATTTTTTGAAAATAAATGGATTTTTAATAAATTATTCCTGACTAGTTGCGAATATCAAAAATAAGATTCGAACTAATTATTAGAGACCGGACGGGCCCGGCGGGCTTTTACCGGGCGGCCCGGTCCCGGTTTTTTTTGAGATGCGACCGGGACCGGGCCGCCCGGTAAAACGGGCTTTTTAGTCCCG
>JAKKIK010002033.1:0-12958 GCA_024500135.1 Heterodera carotae
TTCCTAAATCCGTCAGAGCGTTTCCTAAATCCGTCAGAGCATTTCCTAAATCCGTTAGAGCGTTTCCTAAATCCGTCAGAGCGTTTCCTAAATCCACGACCATGGGCAAAATCGGCAAGTTTTTGGGACAAAATTGCTGTCCCCGCCCATGGTGGCGGGCTTAGGAATCGCTCTGGCGAATTTAGGAATCGCTCTGGCGGATTTAGGAATCCCTCTAGCGGATTTATAAGTAAGAAACGCTCTATGGGCCGGAATTTAGGAAACGCATAGCACCCTTCAGCCTCCTTAGTGCCCCCAAACTGACTACAAACAATTCGTTCACGATTAATAATACTTTTAATTTTTTTCGAATAATTTTTTTACAGCCTCCGACGGACAGTACAAATCCATGGCGAGAATGGATTGGCGAATTTGGAGAAAGAACAAATGCCTGGTCAAGTCTTGGATCAGCTCGCCCTTCACCGACTCGGGGAAAAATTTGACCAAAAAGAGAAAGTGTAACGAGCCGTCCGCCTGCTTCGGCACGCTTTGATCACTGATCTGAACGGTGGTGGAAAAACTATCGATTATTACTAAGAATTTTTTTTTACATTTTGGAATTTAATAATCAGATATAACATTTTAAAAATGTGACAAAAAATCATTCGTATAACCAACAGAAGGGCATGGAATTCTGGATTTTGTTTTTGATTTTCTTTAAAACTTATCGTTAGAAATTACCTAATTATTTGATTCTTTATTTTTAGCTGAGTATGCTCTAGAAAAGGTTGAAGTAAATTTATTTTGGCCGCCCCTTTTAGCATGGTTTATGAACTTTTTTGTAAGTCGGAATTCCAAAATTTGCATTTAATTTACAATTTAGGGACAATTTTATTTAATTAATTTTAAATAAATTTGATAAAATACCTTTTTGTCCATCTGAAGCCAACATGTGAAGCCTTTGCGGTTGGTGAAGCATAGGCCAAAGTACCACACTTCGCGCAGACCGATAATTTTGCAGACCGTGTCGAACAAATGTTGGCCCACCGAATCTCTCTGAATATGTGTATAAAACATGCGATAATTTCTGAATTATTATTATTGTTCCATTTAATTACATTAATAATAATTAAAATGAAATGTTTTTTAATTAGCCAGCTTTTATTAAATTTCTTAATTGTTTTCAAATAATAACAAACGAGGCGTGCCGTACCTCAATGCTGAGTTCATTCAGATCGGCGTCCATTGTGGTCACCTTTACCCGGAGGGGCTTCCCATGCTCTGTCAGCCATTCCAACACGCGGCCCATTTCTCTTTGTCAATTTCAACAAAAATAAATAAATACCCTTTTATTGTCTAATAGCATTTCAGATTTTTGTGCGCGAATTACTGTATTGGTTTTTCCAATTTGCAAGATTATTATTCTTGGCTTAATGGGGCTAAATTTAAATTTTGAAGTTTGGTTCCACAAAATTCTAACATTTTTACATTTTTTAGGTCTGAATTATTGCGCGCACAGTAATTTGGTATGTTCTTGCTTGTTGTGAGACTTTTGTGGCAAAATTTCCAGCTAATTGACTGACAAACTTTCTTGGCACACATTTTTCAGAGTCCGCGATTTTTCGCTTTTACCACAATATCCTTATTTGGGAGCGGGGACGAGTCGCTCCCCTCCCCCCCCCTCCCCAACCCCAATTTTCCATTTATTTATAAATTTGTTGGACAAAAATGTGCATTTAAAACGCGAAATAGGAATGATTTTATTATTGGAATGACGCGGTTTTGATGAATTAATAATAATGCGTTGGATGGGGCGAGGCGGGGGAGGGCGGGGGTGAAATAACGACGGGGACGACAGCCCCCGCAGAAAAGCGGGGGAATTCGATTCAATTCGCCTTGGGCGAGGAGGAGCAGCACCAACACCACCACCGCTGCTGGGAGAGAGAGTGAGAAGCATCGGAATGTGTTGGGGGGAGGGGAGGGGGGGGAGGGGCAGCAGCAAGTGGTTGTTGGGGGGAGGGGGCAAGTGGTTGTTTTGTTTGGTGGTAATCGAAAATCGATCCGCTCGCCCTCTTCAGCAGCAGCAGCAGAATGATGAACGAATGGAAAATGTTTGTTTGGTGGGCACCATCAACAGCAGCAGAGGTGAATGAATGAATGAATGAAGGGCTCCGCCGGAAATTTTCGAAAAAAAACGCAGGACATTTTACAACTTTAAGAAACCCCGGCAACCAATTAATGTGCATACATACACATGTGGTTGGAGGAAAACATCTAGGTATTTTCGTGGTATCGGATTTTCAAAATTTATTTGAAAATATTGAATGTTCGCATTTTGGGTTTACAATGAGAACGAAACCTCAATTTTAACTGGAATCACGACTAATAAATAATACATGTTTTAATTTCATTAACAAGGATAAAATCAACAAAGATTCATTATAATTTTAATTAAACATTTGTCTTCATTTACGAGGAATTTGGCTCATTCATCCGCCGATGTTAGATCAAGCGGATATTGGGCCTTTCGACGTACGGATTTAAGAGGGTAGACAATTCATTAAATGAAAATTAAATCAAAACTCATTAAAAATGTAATAATACTTATTTAATCATTTGTTTTTATGAATATTTTTGCGTGTCACGCGCCAAATTCGACCGGAAATTGTGCATTTGTTTGCCTGTTTTCATTATGAATTAAAAAAACGCAAATGGGAAGGCTTTAGGGGTAATAAATACGTAAAAACAACAACATCAGCTTGGTATAAAAGGCTGCCCATGGGAAGAAGACCAAAAACATTCATTCTTTAAGAGCTAACTTTTAATTTACCCCCATTTTGCTGGTGGCATTCGATGCTTTTTGTCCTTTCAACATTTTTGACGCTTGCGGCGATGGCATTTTTGTCTGTGCCATGCGCGCCGATGCTGAACTGCTTCAAGGGATGTGGTCAAATTGACAACAATTATGTGATTCTGCCGCGGCGACACTATAAAGTGTTGATTCTTTACGGAGAATATGGTGAATAAAAGTTGGGTGGTCAACCGCCCCTAACTTCGACCCGGACATATTCGGGAATTGTCGCCAAACCGACTCTCAGCGCCCAACCTTAGGGGGCCCGGACCCGACATTGTGTCCCATAAGGCAGCGGCTTAACCAAAATTTAAATATATATATTGCAAATGTTTAGCTGACCCATCGAATCAAGATCACCAACAAAGATATGTGATTTCGACAGAGAATGGTGAATTTAAATGGGAATTTAAAAGAGTGCCAAACTATGGCAATATGCAGGTTACTGTATTTTTGTGTTTGGACAATGAATGCCGAACATTTCGACAATTTTCAAATTATATCGAAATGGAAAACGAAATGAGTGTTCAGTTTAACGATGTGTGCCAAATTGTCTACGATCAATATCCAATCTATGAAAGTGAGTCAAACTTTTATAGAACTTTAACAATCCCTGGTTTTGATCGTTTCGAGACAAAATCCCAGTTTTGATTTAAATAAATAAGAATAAATCCATTGAATTCAAGGTACAAGTGTGGCATTTGGTTTTCCCATGGAGAATTGGCGCTATTACACCTAAATAAAAAGTTGCGAAGAGCAGCAATTGAGAGAGTTGAAGCAACAAAAATGGAAGTCAAAAAAGCGAAAAAAGAAACAAAATTTTAATGATTAATTGCCTAATTCATTGATAAATACTTGATAATAATGTTTACAGTTTACACATTCACTTTACATGTAATAATTATATTAAAATATACAAATACTCAGTCAAAAAGATTTTGTTAAAAATTATTTGTATACAATTCATTTTTAAATGCATTTATTTGTTAAGCCCCGGAGGGGAAATAAATATTCCAAAAAATGTCAAATGTTTTCCTACTGATTTTCCCTAACAATAAGGATTTTTGTTATTTAAATTGTTAATTTTTCAACATTTGATAATGTATAAATCATAGATAAATAAAAAAAATAAATGCTTAAAACTCCGATTGTTTCACGCCTTTGAAAATATTTGGTCCAAATTCAATTTTGGGGGAGAGCTTTAATATAGAAATATGAGTAATTTGGGTTTGCCAATTTTTGACTTTTCGTTTTTTAACACCAATTTAGAGGTAATTGGGGCTTGTCCCTAAAACATAATTCAGTCCTTAGATAGAATAGTAATTTAAAAGTTTTACCCAAATTGTTGCATTGTTCAATTTATGTATCCTGATGATTTATGTTCCCGAAGGGTCGGGATTTATCGTATTAAAAAAATTTTAGGTCTATCAAAATAAAGACGAGTCAATGATTCATCGCCGTAACCGTCGTATAAATGATTGATGGCGTTCTTTAATTTATTTAGGTAATTAACTTTATGGCCCATACTTTTAGGCAACTTTTGCCCTTTCATAGAATTGCCCCCCTTTTTTATCTCAGCCAAAAACTTTTCAATTTAATTGCTAATATATTTAAGGGAAGTTTGTTGGATTGAATGAATTGTCAAAAGCCAACGTCAAGCATTTGTTCAAATAATGGAATTTTATTAGTTCAAAACCTTTTTCATATAAAAGTAACGGAATAAATTTTCAAAAGCATTTTTTTAATACAAAAGATAAAAAGTCAAAAAAGTCGAACAAAAATGATAATGACGGACATCAGCACATCCTTTTGCACTTTTTTATTGCCAGCACTAATAATTGTCGCATTTCCATTGTCCGTGTCGCCGGGTAAAAAATATTTTAGTTGGCTAATATGCATAAGGTTAAGCCCTGACCCTGTCTGATCTCCCAGGATGGTTTCTCGGTCTACAATCAAGACTCTCAGTTTTTTGGGGGGTCCCCGTCTCGAGCCTAGTTTAAATGTCTCTAAAATACCCCCCCCCCCACCCCGGAAATTGGCATATTAGCTTTGGTCCCGACATCCGCAGATATTTGTAATTGCCAAATTAATGCATTAAGCCCAAGCGCCACCCTATGGCCAACTGCAAGTTCAGGGAGGCAAATTGATGAGTTCGAGTGGGAAGCAAGTCGTACTGAGAGGTGAACAGGGATAATTTTTGGAGGAAATTTTTGTATAATATATTTCTTTTATCCAAAGGAATGTCACTGTTTTGGAGTCAATGGGACCCGAAATATTGGAATGCCGAAACAGTGAAGCAGCTCAAGTGCAAGTGGGGCATCAATGTCGTAAGTTTCATTCTCCACTGAAGAGAGAGGGGAGAGAGAAAAGAGAGAGAGAGAGAGATTTGCGGGAAGATTATAATTTTAAAGATAATCGGATAAGCGGGTCAGCCAATTATTTATTGATCAATTAATTGACCAAAATTACTAAATTCATATCAAATAATAAAAAAACATGGGTGCTCACGGAAACGGATAATCCGCGGATATCCGGAGACATGAACCCTACGAATATGTCCGGATACGGGTATTAAAATTGGGATCAGTGAGCATCCCTGTAAAAAAATAAATAAACTTAGCTTCGCGCTCCAATGGGCGTCGAAGGGGCCGACGGATATTTGCAAAGTGAGGCCGCAAAGGCGGCGAACACACAAAAGTTGATGACAGTTGTTGACGCGTGCATAAATGCTGGCATTTATGTGCTAATTGGTTCGACTTTTTAATCAATCGTTTTTTTTTTTGTTTTTGTTTGACCCATTTTATTTTGTTTTCAGATTGGCATTATACGAGTGGAAATGCTTACACAAACCAAGCGGTGGACTTTTTTAAGAAAATGGCTCAAAAATATGGCAAAAACGCGCACATTTTGTACGAAGTTTGGAACGAACCGGTGGGCGTTGACTGGAACAAAGTGCTCAAGCCGTACCATCAAAAACTGATTTCGGTAATGTGTTTAGCCGAGATTGGTCCCGAAAACTGTAATAGAACAGAAGCACTACTTTCCAATATAAAACCAGGGGACTCTATTAAAATTCGAATAAGTCCGGGATTTTCCTATGCAGTCTGGACCAAAAGAGCCCCTAATCCGGTTGCATTTCTGATCCGGAACACATTTGGATGGAGGAGACGAAAAATATAAAAAATTATCAATCCCCCGCAGACAATTCGTGCCATTGATCCCGACAATGTGATCCTTGTCGGTACGCCAAGCTACTCAATGGATTTGAACCCTGCGGTCAGCAGTCCAATCACAGGCCAAAAGAATATTATGTAAGCGCTTAAGGCTAATTAAAAAATTTAAAAAAAAGAAATTAACGCAACGAATTGCCTTCTCATCTCGTCGGCGGGAGAGTAGGACAACTCGCCGACGGCCTACGTTTTTGGGCAATAACTTTTTTGTTAACCAACCAATTTCAGCAAACTTGGTCGAATTCGAAAGCTCTTTAGGTTTAAGAGCTATCATTAAGCAGAAGTTAAGCGATTAAACAAAACTCCAAAAAGTTATAAAATAAAAACATGAAAAATCTGAATTTTCACAAATTTTTAAAATACCCAGGGTGACTATAATACCGCATTTGGGCGGCATTTGTCGTCTTTTTGCCCTCTCCGCCGTCTTTTGCCGTCTTTTTGAGTTTTTGCGCATTAATGCGAAATTCGATTAAAATTTGAAACTGCAGGTATTCGTTCCACTTTTACGCGGCCGATGCCGCAACAGCAAGTGGTTATAAGCGAGTGGAAGACATGGTTAAGAAAGCGATCCAAAGCAACTTGCCGGTGTTTGTCACTGAAAGTGGCGCCGGTTCGGGCGGAAGCAATGCGCCGGTCAATTTGCCCATAATGAACCAATGGTAAACACAATGCACATAAGTATATCGAAGGAAGATTCGGGTCCCGGAAATCCGTCAATCTTGTTTTTTTTCCCAAAATTACACGGATAGCCCGGATCCTGTTAATCCGACAAAAGACTCAGACTTATGGAAGTTTTTAACTGTATTTTTATCTTTCTGATCAGGTGGTCCCTTTTGGAGCAGCTGAAGATCTCTCAAATCATTTGGGCTGTGCGCGGAGAGGGCAATTTACAAAATCCGCTGAAGCTGAACACAGCACCAGCAAACATTGGATGGTCATTGACGGAGTATGGCCAAATCGTCAAAAATGTATTTACGAAGAACGAAAAGCAGAGTGGATGTTGAAGATAAAGAAAGAGAGAGAGAGAGAGAGATAAAGCGGAGAGAGAGACAAAGCAGAGAGAGAGACAAAGCAGAGAGAGAGAGAAAGCGGCGAGAGAGAGAGATAATTAAATTAAGAATTGTGATTTACATATTGGAATTTAAAATAAGTAGCAGAAAATGTGAATTGGTTAATTAATAAATATGCTTATTTCGCAAAAGATTAATGCTCAATCCGATGGTGACGCTTTTGTTGGCTTTGTGAATTTTTAATTGATTCAAATTTAGCTAGAATTCTTATGAGACTAAGTCTACTAACATTGTGGTGTCAGTGAGTAAAGCAAGCAGAATTTGCTTTAAAACAATCGTTTTTTAATAATAGGGCCCTACAATTGTCCCCCCCCCCCTTCCATTGATTTGTATATTAGCCACATTCATTATGCTTGGGGTATGTAAATTAAATTTAGACCAAAAAATATAATTTATAAAATATATTGACAAAAAACGCTAATAACAATAAGCAATTATTCGGCTAAATGCCATTTTATCTTGACCAGTCGGGCATTAAAATTATATGGCTCAATGCGTGTCCCCAAATTTGTGTTCGTCAGTCACATCGCTTTCTCAAAGATGCGATCATTCTCATTCATTTCTCTGATCAGACCCCGTCGCCGCCGGCATTCTCCGCCTCGGCCGACCAAATGTTCCAAATCGGCGCCGTTTCAAGAGCCTGAAACATTTGAATATTAATCCAATGATTCAAAATTGTTTTTATATCCGTCTTTTATCACCACTGATCGTCGCATCTTTTTTGCGGTCATTTTCGCCGACAATAATGCGACAATGGAAAAGGCAATTGCCAAAAACAACAAAAAGCGCATATTAAGCTTTAGTCTATTAAATAATAAAAATTGCAGAATTAAAAGAATAACGGAATATGTTTAATGGTAAATTGTAGGTTTTGTTGCCCCCCCCCCTCAAAAAATTTTCATTTTTCGTGTCAAACGGGGAGCATATTAGCAACGATATTTTCATAGATATTTTGTCAAATGTATGATTAGATGACATCAGGTGTCAAAACCAATGTCTTATTCCGTGATCAGAGACCTTGAAAACCTCTAATTACGAAAATGGAAATTTTTTGAGGGGCGGGGGCAACAAAACCTACAAGTACCTGTTTATTTTGTGAAAAACCTTTGATTTGTAAATGATATCGAATTTCAATTGAATTTAGCGACGACTGATTTCATTGCATGCACAAAATATCATTTATATTTAATAATTTTGCTAATAGGCAACTATGAATTAATTATTATGAGCGTGTAATTGTAATAATTCCTTTCCGTACTTCCAACCAAATAAACAGATTCATTATTATGAGTTTGTGTAATATTACTTTATTATTAAAGACAAATGATTTTGTTGCTAAAATTGCATGACGAAAATAATTAAAAAACAAATTAAAAAACGTTTTATCGATGGCGCCAAAAAGTTTTTTGTATGAGGAGGGCACTCGCGCGCTTACAGTGGTGTCAGTGAGTAAAGCAAGCAGAATTTGCTTCAAAACAGTCTTTTTTAATAATAGTGCCTTACAATTGTGCCCCCCCCCCTCCATTGATTTGTCTATTTAGCCCCATTCATTATGCTTGGGGTATGTAAATTAAATTTAGACCAAAAAATATAATTTTTAAAATATATTGGCAAACGTTGGTAAGTCCTTTCGCACTTACCTCTATGTTGAACCGGTTGATTATATGAATGTGGAGAAAGGCGGATGTACAATTTGTGGGAATATTTTGGCATTGGGGATTAAATGCCAAAATACATATTTAAAATATGCCATTTTTCCTTGAATTTGTGCATAAAAGGGCTACCAGAATTGTACTAGTTAGTATTTATTAATTGCAATTTAAACAATTTTTATTCTAGGAATCTCAAATTTGCTTTTTGTATGCAAAAATGGCATAAAAAATTAAATTTTCTTTAAATTTTAATTAATTGTCCTATTTGAAGCTCTCTACAGCTTTTTCTATTGATTGCGCATTTATCTTACACCATAAACTTGTTCTAAAACCACAAAAATGAAATTTTTAACACGAAACGCTAATCACAAAAGGCAAATAATGCTACAACTTGGCGCGCCATTTGTAATTCTTTTGTTTAAAATTCATTTTTTTGGTTTAACAATTTGTACCAAAAACAATTGTTCAAACTTTGTAAAGGGCGGGGCGGGCATTTCAACAAAAGCATTTGATGCTTTGTGAGCATTAACATAATTAAAATGGCATCGTTCAATTAACATTAAAAGGTACCTATTCACAGTTAAGCTCTCAACTTCTTTCTATGATGGCACTTATTAATGAAACCATGGAGAACAATGAAAATGACCCGGTGGGTTTTAGTATGAACTTTAAACAACAAATATACCTAAATGTGTTTGTTATAGGGTTGAGCCCCGACCCTTCGGGGGCAAGAATGTCGGGGGTCGGGGATGTCGGGGGTAGAGATGTCGGGGGTCGGGGTCGGGGGTGAGGCCTAAAAAGGTCGGGGGTCAGGGTCGGGGTCGGGGCTCAACCCTAGTTTGTTACCTAAGCTGTATTTGGCATACAATGGTGCTGGACCATCAATTGGAATGATTTTGCCCGCATTTTGCATAAATCTCGTCTCAATTCCCGGCTTCGTCATGAACAGCGTTGTCGTATTGATGACCTTCCTAGACAAGTATAGCAAAAAAAATGGAAGCCCGGCTAAAATAACTTTCAATTTTGGTATTTTCAGAGAATTGAAAGGCAGTGCTTGTTTTTTGTTGGCATTGATTTGTTTTTTCGAAGTTCTTCACCAGACTGGCCATTTGGTCTTTCTTTACATTGCTTTGTCCGGCATAAATTTCATTGAATATTTTACTGCCGTCCTTTTGGCACTTCCACAAATATTTGGCCTCAATGCAAGTCTGATGGCAATTTGTTTGGCGGCATTGGACCGCTTTTGTGCCATTGTTTTGCCCGATTTGTAATTTTTTAATGCATTTTTAAAAGTTTAGCCCATATTTTTTAAGTCATTCGCGCACAAATAATGGCCAAAATTATATTTGGTATCGAATTATGCTCAGTTCCATTTGTGCCGCTTACGGTCTCTATTGGTGTACACTTTTTTACGATTATGGAAAGAAAAACGCAGAAAAGTATAAAAACTTAAATAAATAATAATCGAATTATATTATTATTAATATAATTTTGTCCCCTAATGATTTATCTAGGCCAATTGATGGATCTTTTGGTGATATGATGCCCAAAGAATTTTTCTATGAATTTTACCTGTTAACAAGCGTATTAAATTTATGTTCAGTAATTTCCTACACACTAATTTGGCTTTTTGCCAAATTTAAAAAAGGTACAAATATTTGGTATTTTATTGGTGGATTCAATTAAGCATTTTATTATATTATTGCCTTAAAAAATTTCAAAATTTTTATACACATAGGATGGAACTTATCCTAAAAAAGATGAGGGCTAGATAAAATTTTGGGTACTTTTCTGTTATGTCACACCCCCTCGAAAATTTTTCAAAATTCGTAATTAGGGTTTTTTAAGGGTGCCGATCACGAATATGACATTGATTTTGACATCTGCAGTCATCTGATCATACAAAAGAAAGGGAAGTGGGACCAACCTCCTTCCCCAGCGGATTGGCGTTCAAAATGTGAATAAATTATTTGTTCCAATTCTCACCCTAAATTATCCTTCGATGGAATGTTGATGAATTTGATGCGATTTTGCGCAATATCGTTGCTTTTATGCCCCCCGTTTGACTCATTTTATGATTTAATTGAATTTAATATTTTCGAAAAATCTAGATATTAACCCTTGGAAACCCCTAATTTCGAATTTTGAAAAATTTTCGAGGGGGTGTGACATAACAGAAAAGTACCCTCATGTGCATGTGTCCCCTAAAAACGACAAATCACTCCCATCCCAACAAATTCCTGATCAATCTAAGACCCAATGTGTTTTTTTTCCATTAGTGTCTGCGCAAACCAAAGCGCGTCTGGTCAAGTCGTTGCTGATAATCGTCTGCATAAATGTCAGCGGTTATTTGGTCTCGTTGAGTGCAGCGCTCATTCTGTTCAAAATCAATTTGGCTTCTCTCTTTTCTTGGTATTTGTTCGTTGTTGTGTATGTACTGATCAATTTGGGCGTTGCATTTAATGCGCCTGTGCTCTATTGGACAAGGTATTTATTGATCGATTGTTGCAGGGACGTATCCAGGGGGGGGGAGGGTGGTACACGGGGTACGTACCAAGGGCGTATCCAGAACTCGGGTTTCAGGGGGGGCGGGGCTGGGACTGAAAAAGTCAATCTTTGGGGGTGTACTTTCCAATTTTTTCCATGTGATATCAGGGACGTACCTAGGATTTTGACTTGGAGGGGGTACCGACGACCCTTTTTTTTTTGCTCTCGCCCGACAACCAAAAATTTTTCGGAGCTGTGGGTTTCGGCGGTGCCGAAAAAATTTTTTGAAAAATATAGCCAAGTTTCTTAAGGAAAATGAGGCCTAAATGAGGTAAAGGCGGTGCCGATAGGCGCCGCCGAGAAATTTTTGAAAAATATAGCCGAGTTTCTTAGTAGTTAGTCCCCCAGGACCTTCGTCAATCAAAAACGAGATCACTAATTGATTGTGACAGGTGTGGGGGAGGGGGGTGTAAAGCCCGTGCCTATTGAGGGGACATCGGACCTTCGTCAAGCAACACTAATTAATTGTGACAGATCATAATAACTAATTGGTCTGACAAAAACACCTGAACCTATGGCTATAATGGGTAAGGGGTATATACCTATTGAAGGGATATTGGACCTTCGTCAATCAACACTAATTGGATGTGACAGCTTTAAAATACAAGGGTATGGGGATGATTGATGGTAAGGGGACTGTACCTATTGACGGGATATTGGACCTTCGTCAACCAACACTAATTGGATGTGATAGGACTGTTTTGCTGTTGGAAGGGGGGATGCTAATTGATCTGACATAAACTCCTGAACCTATGGGGCTTATGACTAATTGGTCTGGTTAAGTGATTTGTTAATTAGGTAGTAAAGATCAATGAGTGATCAATTAAGAGAATTTTAAAAAATGTACAAATTGAGAGAAGACTTCGTCAATCAACACTAATTGGATGTAACAGGGCAATTGGAAGGGAGGATGCTAATTGATCTGACAAAAACAGCTGAACCTTTGGGTGAGGGTTTAGGGATGATTGAAAGGCCTGACAGGTCTAAACCATGATTAATTGATATGACAGATATAAAACCAACTATTTCGGTATTCATTTTTTATTTGGTAAAATTAATGTAAATTGACGATAAAAAAATTACATGCATCAATTTATCAACAAAATTGACAAGAACAATCATTGACGGTGGGGGCCGGGCTCCCGCTTAATTTTCAATGAGTCCCATTCCGTTACAAGGTATGAACAGCATTGCCCCTTCCCTCTTTTGACACAATTCTTTCTGCGGCACATGTACCTTCTTCCTCCCGACCCCGGTAACGAGGGATGTGCCGGTTTAGACATCGAATCCAACAAAACATATTCAAAGTCTTTGAATCGTACAATTTTGTCATCGTCAGCCAGACTAAGCACCATATTCTTAACCAAAAATTTTCTCAGAAAAAAAAAATCCTTTTCTTACTTCTTCCTCTTCTGGCTGGACATCAATAGTTGGGGAAGGGGGGGAGAGGGGACAAGCAGCAGGAGCCTCAAAGAGCGGTGCCGAAGTAGTCAAAGCAGCAGCAGTTTGAGGGAGGGGGGAGAGGGGACAAGCAGCAGGAGCCTCAAAGAGCGGTGCCGAAGTAGTCAAAGCAGCAGCAGCTTGAGGGAGGGGGGAGGGGGGACAAACAGCAGCAGGAGCCTCAAAGAG
>JAKKIK010002034.1:0-12952 GCA_024500135.1 Heterodera carotae
TGGGGGGGGGGGGGGGGGTCTGCTAGTGGTGAGGGGGGGGGCGCGTGTGGGAAAAGAGGGGGGGGTCTGGGGTGTGGGGTTTTGCAACCCCTTGTTTATTTTATGCTTGGCATATCTTTTACCTGGAAGACATTGAGTCATGACGGAGAAGAAAATCCAGGAGTACACCTAAATTTAAAAAAAAAGTAACAATAAGACCTCTTCCCTGCCAGGCACACCTCGTAGGTGTAGTTTGGACAGCTCACATAATTGTACATCAATGTCAGCGGATTCGAATTTGGGTAGGGAATTTTGCGCTCGCGCGAGCCCGGCGGACGAAGGTCACGAAGAAGCAGATGGATGGATAAATTGCCTAAAATACAATAAATAATGAAGTTAGGTTCGTAAGCAAAAAAAAATTTCGGGTGGGGAATTGGCCGACTGAGTGCGATAAAAAAAATGCGTGTAAAATGCATGGACAAATGCCCATATGTAATTCTTGAAACAAGATGACTAATATACCCATAGCGTTATGGTTGATATTTTAAAAGAAATAAAACCATTTAAAAAACTGACCAAGCTCGCTAATCACAAAGCCGACGACTCCGATAAGCACTTGGATGAAGCTGGGCGACGTAAACAATGGATGGTTGACAAAATAGGCAATGAATGCAGCAAAACCCCAGTAGTATGAGCAGTTCTACACGAGTTTAGTTGTAATTTTGCTATGGGTTGCCTAATTAATTTCCCCCCAAAATTATTATGCAGAATGCCTCGACCACCTTGAATAAATTGCGCATTGGCATTGTGCCGTTGCTGAACCGGTGCACAAATTGTGTCTCGTACATTCGCTTGGCATAGTGAACGCTGTGGCAAATGCACGCCTTAAAAGCAGCCAAAATGAAATCTACCTATTCGGGTTGTATGTCCGAGAATCAATTTTTCTTGCAGCATGGAAAAATTCAAAACTGGGAAAAGAACCGAAATTCGAAAATGTCAATTTTGGACTATTGTACATACAATTGTGACAGCGTACGCAACCGGCGCCATGGCAGCACCAGTGCCATAAATGAAGGACGGGCGCAGATAGAACAGCGGATAAATGAAGAAGGGTCCAGCATATTCGAGCAGAAACACCTTAAGACTCACATTTTTATTATTATTAATGAATTTAATAATTATGTATATAATTGAGACCGTCTTCCAGGCAATTTGTGGTCCCAAATCGCGATAGTAAAGTTGGGCATTGGTTTCCGGCAAGCTCAGTTGGGACACAAGTTGCTCATCGGCCAGACTCTTTGCCCTTGGCTCGGGACGAAGAGAGATTCGGTCTACGGAGAGGTGCTCTAAATGGAAAGAGTGTGGAAAATTAGTCTACATCGTTTCAAAAAAAAAAATTAATCTTCGGTCAAAGTGCCAAGTTTTCCTGCAGATGGATCAATCCTCCATTAATTTCTCTTTTTTTAAGTAGTGCCCTCCGCCCGCCCTAATTTTTCGTGTTAAGATATCAATGGTCATAAAAATCACTTGTTTTCGCAATTCGGCGTTTTATTTGCAACACAGTCTCGTCGGGACCAATCTTAAATAAAAATAAGCTCCTAATTTTACGAAAAAAATGTGATCAATCACCTCAGAGATTGTAAATCCCGGTCGTGAAGGCGATGTTGCGTCAAAAATTTCAATTGAAATTGTCATTGGTAATCTAAAATTAAATATCTGAATATGTATTAGAGAATTTGATGAAAAAAAATGCATTCTATGAGGACTAAATTTATTTTTGTGATGAGCAAAGAGAGAGTGAGAGAGTAGGGCCGCAGTAATCTTTGGGTGTTCCATCTTTGTGGCTAGGGAATTAAATGGAGAATGGGCATGGATGGATAGAATGAGTGAATACAAATGGGGTGATTTTTTAGTGCAATGAATGGAAAGAATGAGTCGACAAATATATTAATGCCTCTTCTTTTTTGTTACCTTTTTTTGCAGTCGAATGTGTTATAATTTAATTAATTGAAAATCAGCGGAATCATCTAATTGGAGTGAAACAACAGGACGTATATCGAGTACGTTCTAATCCCGGACTCGAACTCGAACCAATTTTCAAAAACTCAAAAATTGCCAAACCCCTCAAATACATGGAATAAACATATAAAATATTTTAGTGTTTCCGCAATTCTGCTGCTGAAATGAAAAAGATAAATGAGGCGGAAAATAGAGAAATGAAGTGTAAATCAGCGGGAAGGAATGAGCGTCAGAATTACCGGGGAAACCGCAAGCACTCATCGATTTATCTGATAAAGGAAGTGAATTGTCATAAGTTTGGCGGTTATTCAACTACAAAAAAAAATTTTAAGGCAACAGGAGGCATGCAAATTAGAAATTAGGGCCCCATTTTTGAGCTAATTTCGACAGTAGCTTTTCATCGGCATGACTCGGACCCAAAAATTCAAAAAAATAAAATAACATCTGTTTGGCATTACGTAACTACAAATTAGTTTAAAGCTTTGTCCTTTTTTTATGCCCTGAGCTTTTTGACATTTGATGCCCTCCCTTTTCCTGCAAATTACTATTAGGTCTGGTGCAACCCTAACATAGGACTGAAGTCATTGGACAAAATATAAATCTTTAAAACTTTTACTTGAGAGCATTTCTTTTAAAATAATGAGGTACGCGTTCAATGTTCGCGAGATTCAATCTCTGCTGAATGGTTTCATATGCCTTTTCAAGCCGCGCGATTTGTCCGTTTCGGCACTCGAGCGACTGTTTCTACGCCGCATTTGTGACCAGGCGAACTGCTTGGACCCGAACCGCCCGTTAGCAACTATTGAATTGCCAATCGTTGAGCCACATCCGAAGAGCAGTGCGCTAGTGGTAGTCGGACGGAAGAAACAAATTGATTATAGGTTCGTTAGTATTCAATGGAGTTAGTCAAATTGGGAATCTTCCCTGAATAAGAAATGACAGAAAAAAAAAATTTCAGTAAACACCCGCTGATGGTCGGACAGATATTCAGGCCTGAAGACATGCGCATCGAAGCGCTCAACTGTTTGGAGACCTCCAGTTCTGGTGTATGTCGTAAGTCCAAACTTAAAACAATTACACAATCCTTAAAATTTATATTGGAAATTTTTGGGTGGATGAAGCGGTGATTTTTTTTTTCTCAGTTAATTAAAAAAATTGGCAGTGTTTGGATTGAACGATGGGTGCGATCAATTGGAAACAATCCGGGACAGAGCGTGGATGAACGAGTATTTCCTAGAAGGCGAATTGGGCAGGGAAACGATGGAACATCAAATTCGGGGCAAAGTTACGGCGCGCGAAAAATTCGGTAAAAAAATAAATTTAGTCTATTTAAACCTTCAAATCTTTTTGACCGGTACTTGTCCCCAGACCCATAAAGAGGGGGCGCGGCGGTTGCTGCTACATTTTGCTACAGCCCCCTCCATTCCACTTCCGAAATTAAAATTTAAAAAAACTCCAGTAAAAGGCAGGAAAATTGAATGACAAATAAAATGTTTAGCAAATTTTCTTATAAGAATGTTGCATAAAATTTCCAGTGACGTCTTTTAGCGCTAATGACCATTTTTCGTCAATTTTCACAATTTTTGTGATCATCAATTTACTAAATTTTGTGGTCAGATCACATCAGCACACATCAAATGAACCATGTAATATCGATGATCCGAATGCAGTTCAAAAAAACGTCATTCGAGTTTGCCAACGTGGACTTGCAGAGCCAGGAGGTCTAAAATGGGTCATCTGTTTTAAAAGAGAATAAAGGAAGTTGACAGTTTTATAGACCCTCATTTTTAATCACGATATTGGCCGGTTATAGCCCGTCCACATAATTGGGTAGTTTATGGACCGTTTAAAACCAGGCAATTTTACAATATTTAGGCCTTTGAATTGGCTCGGCTAGGCGCTCCTCGGCCAAAAGTGCTCGGTAGTCCGCTGCTCTACGGCATTGAGTTATTGCATTTCCGCTTGCCCACGTTTAAGCTCAGTGTGCACATCACTGGCGAGCAGTGTGTCTTCATGCGGTATTTTTACCTTATTTATACTTTTTTGACTCAACACGATTAAGTAGTTTTTTGCTTATTTTTCGACAAAAGATTCATGGCGTTTCTCATTGATTTTGCCAAGGGCGAACCTACTATGAAGGTCTTCCCGAAATGAAAAAATGCCACCCAACAATGGAAAATTTACCCCATTCACGAAATAGGAAATAAAATTTGAACATTCCTTACGGCGCCTGTAGGCAAAGGTTAGACCCTTCCTAAAAATTCAATTATTGATGAGAGCAACAAAAAAAAAAACCAACTCGGGTCTTTTTCATTCATATTTGTAGTTCAGAAAGCTTGTCCATGAGATAGGCTGCTGTTTGTACACCACCGCGTGTCCCCGACGAATTCGACGCGTTCGCGAAGGCTGTTTCGAACTGGACCATGCACTGCTTGACAAGCACTTTCATTTGGAATCCATCCTCAAAAATCTATTGATGAGCACCAAAATGGTCAACAACAGTTTAGCCCGGGATATTACTGATGTTATTCAAGTAGGATTAAATTGAATTGAAATTTATCTGCTCTAATTTACTTGGAAAATTTCAGGTTAAATCGGAGCAACAATTAGAAGAGGAGCGACAAATGGTCGACAAATTTCGTCTTAGGGACAAATGGACAGAGCCATTGGTGGAAGTAGTAGAGGAAGACAATATGAGACTACCATGGGGTAGAGATTACACTTTTGTCAGCTGATAATATTTTATATTGTTATTGATACAATAATTGAAATTTTTCAGCATGGTTAAAATATTGGGATATGTTTAGTACATATTTATCTTTAGGTCAATTTATTAAATCTGCACAAATAAATTTTTAGGCTTTCAGGCTATTTCCAAATTTTATTAAGACGCTTTTTAAAATTAAATGGGAATTCATATCGATGCATTCATCTGTTAGGCATTCAATCAAAAAATGCATTCTCTTTTCTCTTCCTAAATTGATTTATTAGTGGCAAATTAAATCTTAATTACAACAAAATCACCTCGAAGGTGGATTGTAAGTTGATCACTCCGATGTCAAGCCAATCGTTCGACTTCGGATCTTCGCCAATTATCTAATTTAAATGGTCCTTTGATCCAAAAATTGAAAAATTCTAACCTTCGTTTTTGGGATCAGAAATTTGATTTTCCGATGACATGGCTAAAATTGACTGTAAAATTAAGTTGCTTACTGAGAACTCGCAAAATATCTGATTCAACTCACAAGGGAACCACCCGAACTGTAAGTCGGAAAATGCATATGTATGATATACCATTTGATAGAGCAGGGTCGACTTCTTGTGTGAATTTTTAATTATACGTGCCCATAGCAACAAACCAAAAAGTTACAGAGCCTCAAAAATCGAAAATTTGGCGCCTTAGGCTGCTGGGCGGCTGCAGGGGGCGGAGTGAGAGGAACACTGAACACTGTCCAAGTGGGTTAAACACATTTTGGTGGGCGGGGTTCGAGCCCGCTGCCTGTTAAATATTTTTTATTGTTTTTATTAATTAATTTAAATTCAAAAGACATGCAGAGGACTCGAACCCCGCCCACCAATCTTTGTTTTTAACCCACCTGGACATATTTTCACTGCTACTTTCCCTTCACCCCCCTGCTGCCTAAGGCGCCAAATTTTCGATTTTTGAGGCTCTGTAACTTTTTGGTTTGTTGCTATGGGCACGTATAATTAAAAATTCACACAAGAAGTCGACCCTAATCTATCAAATGGTATATCATACATATGCATTTTCCGACTTACAGTTCGGGTGGTTCCCTTGTCAACCATTAAATGATTCTCATTTATAGTTAAATCATGACCAATTTGGGTCATGCTTTTAAGATTTAATGTTTGATCATTTTTAATGATCAAGACCAATAAAGGAGATAAATTTTATTATTGTGTCCTTTCACCGTGTGCCCATCGTTGCAATCCGTCCAGACATACAGCACTGGGTCAATGTCAGTGAGTTCTCGTGTGTACCCGTTAACTCTGTGATTATTACTATTATATTTGATTTTAATGCATAATTTACTTGAATGCTCCAGAGGCGTCTACGAACTTTTCGTCTAAAGTATCGTCTGGGTCCGGCCCTAAATTCATTAAATCCTTGTTTACTCAATTATTCTTTTCGACCTGTGTCAATGTCGACAATCCTAACTTTCGTTGAATTGCTCAGGGCTGGCGCATGTCCACAAACGAATTTACCGCTGATTGCAACTCTGAAGTACATAAATTTTCAATTTTTTGAAGATCTCCATATTAGGGAAACCCTTGTTTGCGCATGGCTGCTATCGATGCCCAGAGGGCAAATAAGCAAATCAACACAAAACGCATTTCCATCAGTGAATCGCCTAAAATGTTGGGTTGACAGAAAATTATTTTCCTAGGAAATATTGATTCTATGAAATCGGAAAAAACCCATTCTGAAAATGTGCTGATCAACTTTGATAAACATAGGAAAAGGATGGAGAAAGGTGCTTCGATAATGAGTTGATCAGAAAATCCCAATCAGACGATTAATTCGATCGGAGTCGTTGATCTGACAGAACAACTGACGCCACTTTCATTCTTTTCCTAGCATTTTATTTATCATCTATGGTCCCTTTTATTTTTCGGAGCTAGTGGGAGATGTTTAATCAATCTATCCTCAAGACTCGAATTTTAAGGTCCAATTGAACAAAAATATATGAGTGTCATTGATAGGGCCTATGTATTCCCCAGCAATTGTTGTTTTGTGGGTTTTCTGGGACGATCAGTTTTTTCTTTGACCCCACCAATCTTCCATCTATCATAAACCATCGACCAACCAATCAATGTTGGGACGGACGGGATGAGACAGTAATTGCCAGCCGACCCCATCTGCTGGGGCCTTTACTTACAACACCCTTATCTTTTCATCATACACATTTAGCACCCTTTCCTGATAATGAGTTTGATCAATTTAGCTTCTCTCACAATAAACTCTTTTCTCCCAATCATTTGGCTAACCAGTCGGCTGCGTTGATTAAGCCTTGATTAAAGCTAGAATAACATTATTTTTGGAACAATGCCATTTATTTTAAGAAGTATGGGTGAATTTAACTTTCTTCGCCCTGTCCATATTGCTGTACTGCTAGTACTGCTTGAACTTGTCCACTTCGGCACGGGGGAGTCCATCTCTACCCGTTCCACGCGTGCTGAGGGTACACTGGTGTGTGGGAAAGTACCGGCCTCCAAGGTGTACGTGCGGCTATTCAAATCCAACTCGGATGGTCAGGGCGCATATTTTTCCCAACTTTTTCGATAAATTATCTGACTTTGATCAAACTTCATATCGCAGAATTTTAGAGATAAGCAATGCATTGGCAACCGCTGTGACAAATGATCAGGGAAAATTTATCATCGAGGGTAATACTGCAAACTACCAGGGCTCTGAAGGTAAAAAGAAAGGGCAAATGAAAGGGGTGGTAATTTCTGCGCCCGAATTATGACCGAAGCCTGATTATCGTGACGGATTCTAATCTGTCCATATTTGTGTTCGGCGACCATAAAAATAACAGCGACACAAATCCCAACTTCACAAACGGTCCCAAAATTTTAAAAATTCACAGCGAACATCGACCCGTTCCTGAAAATCTACCACAAATGTGATGACAAAGAAGGCAAAGTAAGTAAAGAATGCCCGAAGAAGGTGATAGTGAATATGGAAGCACCCGAATTGAAAATTTTATACTCGGATTCCGGAATTTTGAGAATGAATACTAACATTTGCGGATGGCTACAATTTCATGTTTACAAATTTCGAAAATGAAAGCAAAACTCTGGTTAGATTTAAATCCACAATTTCTTATAACTATATCCAACCTTCCTTACGTAGATTGTTTTTTTTTATTTAGAAGGGATATCGTCGGATCACGCTTCGTTACCCGAGAGGTACGTTTTTTTTATTTCTAATTTCCTACACAAAAAAATCCTGTGATTTACTTTCCAAGAGTACGTCACAATTGGACGTGTTCCACGACGAAATTACAACGTGGGCAACTTGTAAGAGCACATCAAGTTTTATAGAAAGAAATTAAAATAATTTATTTTGTATAGAAATTTGGTGCTTCAATATCCAAATGAGGCACGCATCGACGAACTTAAGGGCATTTGAAGGCGAAAGCAAAGAATCTGATCGGGAAAGAAAAATCGGACGGATAAATTTTTAATATTCTTACAGTCATGGTCATATGTTTAACACACCCCAATAAAATTTACCAAAATTTTAAAAGATGACCCATATAATCTCTCAACAAAAAGCAAATGATAAGTGCATTAAACCATTCGATAGCTTATTAAATGGGCTTTCTAACGATACCAAAAAAGTGTAAATTCATTTACTTAAACGGATATTCGATCAGGCAAATTGCACCATACCCTTATTTTTGGGTGGTCATATGTTTAACACGGGTTTATTTTTATAACAAATAAATCAATATTTTGTTGGACAAAAAATCTGAGAAAATTCATGATAATGTAACTTTTGACGCTGATCAAAAAAGGTAATTGCTCCAAGTTGATCAGACGTCTCCTTCATGGAGATCCGGAAACCCCAAAACCCAGCCAAAATTGGGAAATTTTCGGAAAAAAATTCCGGAGGGCCTGGAAAATTTTTTGGAAAAAAGTGAGCAGGCCCATTGGATAGCCCACAAAATTGTCTACAACATACCAAAAGCGCCAGGCTCTACGATGCTTCCCCGTGGAGGGGGGTGTACTTGAATTTCGAACAGCCAATTTTCTTAACATTTACAGTATAAAATGGCCATTTTACCGTACTTAAAATGTAACCCGACGTCCCTCCATGGGGAAGCATCGTAGAGCCTGGCGCTTTTGGTATGATGTAGAGAATTTTGTGGGCTATCCAATGGACCTGCTCATTTTTCTCAAAAAATTTTTCCCAGGCCCTCCGGATTTTTTTTCAAAAATTTTCCCGTTTTCCAGCCAAATTAGGGTTTTCAATTCACCATGAAGGAGACGTCTGATCAACTTTGGGCAATTAGCTTTTTTGATCAGTATCAAAAGTAGTATTATCATGAATTTTTTCAGATTTTTACTTCGTTTATAAAAAAAGTTACGTGACCCGTGTTAAACATATGACCACCCAAAAATAAGGGTATGGTGCAATTTGCCTGATCGAATATCCGTTTAAGTAAATGAATTTACACTTTTTTGGTATCGTTAGAAAGCCCATTTAATAAGCTATCGAATGGTGTAATGCACTTATCATTTGCTTTTTGTTGAGAGATTATATGGGTCATCTTTTAAAATTTTGGTAAATTTTATTGGGGTGTGTTAAACATATGACCATGACTGTATATTAGCATAATCCAATATTCTCCTGTAGGGAATGGACTTCGGATAACGTTCAAATAAACACTTTGGCGATCTTTTGGCATTCCGATTTACTTTTGTTAATTTAATTTGGAAAAATATCTGCATTCTCACTTCTTCTTCGCATACCCTCTTTTTCTCGCCTTCCTTTTGCATTTTATAAATAAATTGTATTCGCCGGAAAATAAAGAGGAAAGTGTTTTGGCGTTGATTGAATTGTTGTCAAGTATAAAGTTCGGCCGTGTTGACTTCATCCCCGCCGAACCATCCCCAAAATCCCCCACCCAATCCCGGAAAATCCTACTCTCCCCTCACCCTCTAATTAAGCCCCTCCCCCCCCTTTTTGAGTTAAAGATAAAAAATAGAGGCCTCAAATAATAGAGTCCTCCCTTCCCCTCTAATTAAGCCTCTCTTGAGGTAGTAATAAAAAATAGAGTCCCCAATTAATAGAGTCCCCCTTCCTTCTAATAAACCCCCCCCCCCTTTTTGAGGGAGGAGAAAAAATAGATCAGATCCCCCCCTGAGATTCCAAACGCGCACTCTGACATCAAATTGCTGCTGTTGATGATGTTGTTGCTGGTGTTGTTGTTGCAACGCTTGTGGCAACAAATGCGTCATCTGCTGCAACGGCTTAAACAATGCTTGTGTTGCTGCTGCTGCTGTTGTTGCGGTTGCCGCCGAAGCCAAAGTGCCGTAGGCGGCGGCTGCTGTGCCGGAAACGGATGGCATCAAGCGCTGCGCGAGCGGGTGATGGTACGCCATGGCGCCGATGGGTGCCGTCATCGTCGGCACATAACCACCGCCACCTCCCTGCAATGCCATCAACATGTTGAACTGTTGTTGCTGTTGTTGTTGTTCTTGTATGGCACCATCGTTTAAGCAAAAGTTGCTATTGCTGCCCATTAAATTGGTATGAATGTTTGTGTTGCTGACACCTGTTTGATGTGAACGCGAGACGGTTAAAATGCCGTAGGGAAAGTGGGTAAAATTTAAAAAAGAATGGTTAATGGGCTAGCTCAGTGGGAAGAGCTGCTCATGGATTGGGTGAAGGTCGTATGTTCAATTCCCGCCCAGTGAACCTATATTTGTTGTTTGTGATAGTTGAGTGCAAGGAAACACGGAAAGGTCGTAGGTTCAATTCCCACCCGGTGGGACCAACATTTTGCCGATTGCTCGCTCACCGTTCGGCAACGGATGGCACGCTGTCATCATCGCCCTCATCTGCGTGTTCGGCACGTTCGTCGTCAGTGGCATTGGCACTTCCGTTTTGGCAATGTCGCCATGTTGTGGTGGTTGAACAGATGTGCCGACAAACAGAATGTCCATGTCGTCCTCCTTGGCCAACAACAGCTGACGGGCAAAGGACGAAAAGCGGATTTGGTCAAAAAAATCCGCAACCACAACCGCCTCTTTCATCTCGCAAGACATTGTCGCGATCGCGGTGCCCAGCAACAGCTATTAAATGTGATTTTCAAAATATTAAAAAAAAAATTAATTTCATCACAGATACCGTAATTTTTAAAATATAGCCTCATGTCGAACCCCCCCCCCCCCCTAAAATAAAGCCCCCCTTTTGAGGAGACCCCAAAAATATTTAAAAAAATTAATTTCAATCACAAATACCGTAATTCCTAAAACAGAGCCTCCCCTGATATAGAGCCCCCCTCCCCCACCCGAAATAAAGCCCCCCTCTTGATGAGGGTTGGAAAATAAAAACCCCGGGGCTTTTTTTATGAATTACGGTATTACAGTACCGAAAACAAGTTTGGACCATTTCACTACACTAATTATATCAGTCGGTTAAAAGCCTGAAAATGTTTAGGTTAATATAGCCGCCTTTGATAATACTGATCAAAAAAGGCATGGACACCAAGTTGATCAGCTCTCCTTCAGGTGATCCCGAGACCCAAAATACACGAATGGTGGTAATTGCGGAAATAATTCAGGAAAGATCCTGACACGGCAACAAAATTCTCTACAAAAAGCGCCCAATTACGAATTTTTCATTTACGCGGGATTAAAATATAATCGACATCTATTAGAGTCCCCCAATCCCCCATAATAAAGCACCCCCTATCAGGGAGGGGGGGGGGACAGTCCGGGCAAGGAATCTAATATATGAAATACGATAATTTGCCACAGGCAATGCCTAATTTACGCACCAATTTGCCGAATTTGTCGGCCGCCTCATCCGCGCCGCGCTTCTGCACCATGTAGCGGTAGAGTGCGTTGGTGATAGCGATTCGCGATGTCGCAGTGCGTTGTTTCGCCTCGAGCGTCAAATCGTCCGCGTCTGAATCTGGCGCATAGGAAAAGGCAGCTGAATAATGCGTGCCGACAGCTCTCATTACCGTCTTCAAAATTACCAGGGTTGAGAAAGAAGATGGCCTTGGCACCGGCAAACTCGTGCTGATCAATGCACATTTTGCGAATGGGATTCAACAGGTTGTCCAACATTTTGAAGTTCTTGCGTTGGAAACCGGCCGAACTAAAAATGCCAAAAAAAATGTTGTGCCATTGTTGCCATTATTTTTGTTTCTATAATAGCCCCGGGGCTCTATTTTGAGCCATCCCACACCCTCTCAAAAAGACCGGGATATTCCACTTTAGAGGGAGAGACTTTAATTTCAAGCCTTTTTGCAAGAAATTGCATAAATGAAAGGTTTTTAGTCAATTTCAGTCAAAATTGAAACGAGGGAGTCTCTATTTTAGGGAGGGCTTCTGTTTTTCAACCCCTCAATAAGGGAAGGGGGCTCTATTTTAGGGGGAGACAGAAGGAAAACTTTTTCGAGGAGGATGGGCAATTTGGAAAATTCCACTCAGCAGGAGTGGGGGCTCTATTTTAAGGAGTGAAAGTTAATTTTCGGAAGTACAGTAGATTGCCAGAGAGATCCATTTCAATCCAAAATTCGCAATAAACAACGAACGGACTTTGTCGGATCCAATGTCCGATCGAAAAAAGCGCCGTTGGGGAACACAATTGTGTCCGGGCCAACATCCGGCGTGTAGAAGCATTGGATCAGCGACGGATAAGTGATGGCCGAATTTCTGAGCAATCCCATCTGAACAAATGAATAAATAATATAATATGTCCATACGAAACAACAAATAAATAAACAATTGACACAAATTTTGGGTTAAGCTCCGAAACTTCCGAGAAAAGAAATGCCGGAAACCGAGAATCAGGCCAGAGGTCAAACGGGGATCAAGGATTTGGCTCGGGGTCCGGACGGAGCTCGGGAAAAAGGTCCAATAGTCAGGCGGGGTCGGAATCAGACCCAGTGTCGGGTGAGGGTAGGGGAAACCAGGGCGATGGTCGGAAATCGAATCAAGTGAGGCGGGATTCAGGAATCGGGTCTTTGGTCGGGTGGAGAGCGGAAATCAGATCCCGGGTAGGATGCGGGCCGGGAAACTGGGCCAGGGGTCGGATGGAGGTGGCGGGGGGGGGGGGGGGGGGGGGAGCCGGGGGGGGGGGGGGGGGGGGGGGGGGGGGGGGGGGGGGGCTAAATGCCGTCGCCGAAAATAATGATGGCCCTCGCGGGCACGGGCTCAAAGCATATCACATCATACAGCACCGAGC